>JAURVB010010642.1:0-101957 GCA_033002965.1 Piper betle
GAGGTCAGTGTTCAATTTACTGCGTTATAACTTATGACAAGAAATGCAATCTTGGCGAGATCTTGCTCCTGAGAAGATTTGTTGACTGAGATGGACATTGAAATTCTTTTTTCTTCTTATGTAGTTTTTTCTTTTGGAAATCACTTTGTCCTTAAGTGATCTGTCTTGATAATCTGCTACTAGAAAGGAAATCTTGGATTATGGTGTAATTCACTACATTTGGGATATGTTACTTCAAAAATATTTGATTGATGCTGTAAATGGTGATTTTAAGTAAATAATTACTGACCTTTCCTATTAACATGTTATGTAGCTCGCGAGTAAAAGGAATCACTGAAGTTTTGTCAGCAATGGATAGGATCTATCAAGGTGGTGTTTGGCGGAAGCGATCTCGAAGTGATGTCGCTTCTGGCGATAGGTTGCAGCCAGCTGGTCCATCTGATCGCACTGTTCCCGCATCCGGGGGAAATGTGACAAAAATGGCATCTCAGAGCCATCTGCCCCCAAACGGTCTTGAGGTTGGGCTTCAAAAATCAGATGATAGGTCAAAGCATGGTGTTCCGAACAAACGTGTTCGGACTTCTATGTTGGATGTATGATTTTACTTTTATAAGTAAAGTTTGACGATCCATGAAGGCATTATTAGCTATTATTATCTTGCATCAGTTGCCATTTAGGTGATTTACTTTGGGAACTTTTTCGTTTCAGATGGATTCTCGATCCAGTAATCTCTCTCGCCCTGCTGGGTCAGTTGATAGGGATAAAGACACGTTCAGGCTTATAAATGGAAGTGGTCCGGTTCAGTCAGATGAGAAAGATCGAGTATTGTCTTCTAGCGGGGTTGATGGTTGGGAAAAATCAAAGATGAGGAAGAAGCGTTCTGGGATAAAGTCCGATGCATCTGCAAATTCTTTGGCAAGGCCAGCTGTCGATTGTGAACGTGAGCCTAAACGTGGTGTTCAGCAGAGACCGGCAAGCGACGTGCGATTGCGAGTTAATGCAATGCCAGGCTTCAGGTAGGAACCATGCCATTGTTACATCTAGAACTACTTATGGGCTAAAGTTCTTCTTTTTCCATTGTAGTGTGATGCTTGTATGTGCAGAAAAGCAAATTCTTAAGCCTTCTATCTCTTTCTCTCTCCCTTTCTCACACACACACAGACTCTTTTCCTCTATCTTCCGTACCTATTTTCTAGGTTAAATCACTTGTTTCCTAAAGCAAGATACGTTGGGGTAACCTATATAGTGCATTTAATTATAAATACAAATGATTTTTTCAAAATTACTGCCAAGTTATTGATTTCTACTTGAAACTTGGTGTCTTGAAATATTGTGGTGTTTCTTGCTGCCAAAATACTTCACTTATTTCTTTATCCATCATTATCACCTATATTATTAAAACACCTTATCATAGCTATACTGGTATTAGCAGTATTGATTTTATATAACTGATTGACTGCTTTCCCATATTAATCAGTGACCCAAAACCCATGCAAAAACAAAGTGGCAAGGTTTTATGCTGGATGGTCAACCTGTTGCAACCATAGAAATAGGGGGAAAGTGGGAGGAAATTTCAGTACCATCGTGCTAATCTACCTCTCCAACAATATCACCTATATCATCACCAACTAGATCTTAGCTACTCTGGCATCATTGGTATTGATCGTATATCACTGATCTACTGCATTCACATGTTAATCAATGACTCAAAACCCTTGCAAAGACAAAGTAGCGGTTTTGTGCTGCATGGTCAACCTTTCTCTTTAAAGTAGGGATAAGAATGAATTGAATTTTCAAAATCATTGCCATAATGTACCTTGAGATAATTATGGAATGAGGAGCGTTAATGTAGGAACCTTTCGTTGGAAAGCTGGTCATGGAGAAATCCAGTTTGTTCAATGGAAATAAGTGTCCTCTATGTTGTCTTTCAAAAATTTTCTGTATCAACACTGCTCAATGTTCTTTGTTTTTTCTGACATGATAACTGTTTATTTGATATATTCGCTGATCGGTCTAATATTTGTAGGTCTGGTGCTCCTACAGGGATTGCTGGCATTGGCAAATCAGATCTTAATTGTCAGCAGAATGGTATTGGCTTCCGATCAACGTCGCGAAGTGACCAGGATGGTAACCTTCTTTTGACTGAAAGGAGAGAACGAGTTGCTAGCCTAGACAAGGAAAGGCTCAGTTTTAAGGCTTCTAATAAGTATGTTTTTTTTTACTTAGTTTAACTTGGATTTATATTTTCTAGAAATTTATGGACAGTGGAACAAAGGTTTTATTTATCTGGCCCTTTACAAAATTATCTGTTTATTCTTCAGGGCTAGTATACGTGAAGAGAATAGTGCAGCTACTACTATGTCACTGCCAAAAATGACTACCTCTGCTCGTGGGCCACGGTCAAGTTCTAGTGTCTTGCCAAAGTCATCTCCAACAGCCCCTCGTCCAGTTAGTACTCCAGAAGATTCTGAGAACAATCAATTTACAAACAGGCCCCCCTCTGTGACTGCTCTTACCAATCGAAAGCGTTCAGCATCTTCTTGCTCCTTGTCACCACCTGTTACTCAGTGGGGTGGGCAAAGACCTCAAAAGATAACCCGGATTGCTAGAAGAAGCAGTCAAATTCCTCCTACATCAATGCAAGAGGAAGCCCCACCTTCAGAATCTACAGTCATTAATGGACCTGGTACAGGGCCATGTTCCCTTTGTAATTCCTATTGGTGACTGGTTAGTTTCCTGGTTGCTGACAATTACTTTTCAGGGACATTATCTGAAAGTGAAGAGGTTGGCGCTGCTGAAATGAAAACCAAAGATAAGGTTTGTAAAGCTTCTTTTGAAGTGGATGATAAAGTTGCCCAATCTGTTCCAAAGGCAACGACTTTGGTATTACCTACTAAAAAAAATAAGATCAGCTCACACCAACTTATTGGTGATGGCGTGCGGAGACAAGGGAGGACTGGACGCAGTTTTACTTCCTTGAGGTCTTGCTTGCCGTCTGCTTCAGAAAAAGTGGACAATGCAGCAACCACAAAGCAGATGAGAAGCACGAGACCTTGCTCTGATAAAATTGAAAGGTGACTTAGTTAATTCACTCTCCCAATAACTCATTTGAGCCACCTCTCTTTGTATGGAAATGCATTGCACTAGATGATTATTACATCATTTTTTGGCCCATAAATTAGATGGTGCTAATTCTGTTTTAAGTTTATTCATTCAGTAAATCTGGCCGTCCTCTACATAAGAAATCGTCAGAACGTAAGGGCTACATGCGCCCTCGACATGTGTTGAGCAGTGCTGCAACTGAATTTCCTGGTATATTACTGAATTGATCTTTCTCAACTAGTGTAGTGGATTTTGTGTGGCACAGATTCTTTGTCTCATAATATATTTTTTCTTTCCTTTTGCTTGTCATTTTATAACCAACTTTGCACATGGAATAAGAAATATAATGCTTCTCTTTAAAATAGATATTCTATGTTTCAGTTGAATCGGGAGATGATAACGAAGAACTTTTAGTTGCAGCAAATGATGCTTTGAATACAAGTATTCTTCTTTCATTGTGTAATTCATACGTGTTCCGTTCTTTTGCTTTTGTATCCTATGATTTTAAGGTTTATCTATTGATGCATTTTGTATTCCATCAGGCACTGCTTGTTGTGGTTCTTTCTGGAAGAAAATGGAGCCTCTATTTAGATTTCTCTCTCTCGATGATGTTTTGTTTTTAAAGCAACAGGCAGGTCTTATATATACTTCTTTAACTATGATTGTGGTCAGCTTAGTTTTTCATGCCATTCTTTTTCTTCCATCAGATTTGCAACGATGATGAAATTACTGCTGGTTCTCATTGTCCATTTGATACTGACCAAACATTAAAGGTAAACTGTTATTTGGAGCTGTTATAATTCTTTGGCTATTGAATATTGTTTGTCTGAGAAAGAGGCTTCAAGTCAATAGAGGCACCATGTATATATCGCTTATAACTCAACTACTAAGTTTTTTATGTCCTGTATTCTGGTCTCTTTGGTTGAAAATGCCGTTTTTGTTTGAATGGGCTAATAACCAATATATATTTGTTCTAGATGGATGTGTTTCTGTTACTTATTAGTTGCTTTCTTAGGGGGACCTTGGCTGTAGTATAATTGCATCAAGTACCACTGTTGATGCTGGAGATTATTTTGACGCCATTGCCAACGTAGCTAATGGTGGTGAACTTGAAATTGACATTAGTGCTGATACTACATTACCACTTTCTTGGAGACTTTGTGCGGCTATAATTGATAGTGATGAAATTGGAAGATTATACAGTGGCATGAATGGATTTAAAATGGATTATGATCTTGAAGCAGAAATAAAATGTAACTTGAACCTGCTAACGAAGGATGGCTTTCCTGTGGTTGGGAGGGCCGCTTCAAACAGCCATAGAGTAACTGCCTCCAAAAGATACCATGATGAGTTGGAAGTCAATGAGGTGGTACATGCTTTTCAGTCTGATACAAATGGTGACTTGAGTATCAACTGTAATTCTTCAATTGCTGGATTTGGGAAGTCTGGTTCAATCTGTACTGAACTTCAGTATTCTGAGATGTGCTTAGATGACAAAATTCTCCTGGAGCTTCAGAGCATTGGGCTTTCTGCAGAACTTCTGGTGCGCGTTCTCATTGGTTTGGCTATGTGTCCTTGAAATGATTTCTTCCTTTAATATGCTTGAGTCATCCTTTTCTTTTGTGCACTGAAGCATTCGCTTAGTGATGCCCATGTATCTCATATTATGGTGATTACTTAAGTTAACTAGTTTTTGATAAATGTTTAAATGATGGGTAAACAATTCGTCAAGAATCTGCTTGAGCCTGAACTTGTTTTAGATATAACATGATGCACTTCTTATCTTTCAGTGAGTCATCAAAGCTTATGTCATATATGCCTACCTATATGGATATACTTTCTAAGCATGTTTACCAGTTCTACTCCAGCATAAGAAAAATAATATTTTAACCTATTTTCTGAATAAAGTAAGCCATTGCTAACTTTTACATTTTGTAGTTTGCTACTCTTAGGTGCTTTGTGAAGGGTAAAACTTTGTAACATGCCGAAAATATTTACTTCAAAAATTTTGCCTCTTAGAATGTTTTTGGTGGCGAACTATTACTGGACAGCTAGGTGTGAAGCCATAACTTTATTAACATCAACCTTGAATTATGAATATGATGACTATCAAGCCAAAAGTGGAAGATAAACAGTTCTAAACTACAAATGTTAAATATCTAATCAGATGTAAAGTCCATGCAACTAGTAGGTCATTTATCATCAAAATTTAATATTTCTTAAATGTTTACTTTTTACTGGTGAAATTGGGGATGCTTGTCATTACAAGAAGCAAATGAAAAATCATATGTGAAGACAACCCTCTTGAAGGGTTGGGATAGGCAAATGAACTGGAAATTTGCTGTGAGAGATTTCAGCTTAATTATCCTGTGTGAACTCTCTTCTTTGAGTCATGAAATTTATTTCATATTATCCTTTAACCATTTTCTCTTTACCAGTTTTCAACTTCTTTGTCTAATAGCAAGCAAACACAGCTTTCTTATTTCTTGATTTATCTTTTATGAATGCTCATTGTGCAGCCTGGTCTAACACAAGGAGAAGATGAGATAAGAGAAGAAATCAACAGATTAGAAGACAAACTTCGGGAACAGGTACTTGTCTGGAAAACCATTTATTTGTAAAGATTTCCAACTTATGCTTGGTAGGCTGGCCCATTGATCAGACGCATCTGAATTTAGGATTTTTATTTTAGTGTCTCTTTGTAATTTTTTTTTTGCGTTTAGGGCTATTTAATTAGGTTTTTAGAGTCCTTTACCATTTGAATTTCGTAGTTTTGTCTATAAATATATTATCTTCTATCATTATCATCAAATTGATTGATTATTTGCTTGTTTATAGAATTGACACATCTTTTTCAGTCTAGTTATCACTTGATTTTCATTTTGGAGAAAATTCTAAACAATATTTTGCCTTTTCTACTGTCTTGAGAATAATAGACACTAGGTAAGGAAAAGTCAATAATGAAGCTTGAGCAGGCGGTAGTGGAAGCAAGAGAAGTTCAGGGAAGGTGTATAAAGTCTTCTTAATTCTTTCCATGTTTTGCCACTAAATAGTTTCATTGGTCATCAAAACATCTATCTATTTGTTGCCTTTAGGGGTTTTGAGCGCCTTGCTTTGGACAAACTTGTGTCACTTGCTTATGCCAAATACATGGTAGTCTATTTCGTTTTTTATTGCTTCCTTATTAACTATTTCAAGTCGACATTTTGCAAAACTTCCCTAATTTTGTTAAACCTTTGACAGGCTTGTTGGGGCAACAATTCTGGAGGGAAAAGTTCTGCAAGCAAACTTGTCAAGCATAGTGTTTTATCTTTCATTAAAAGAGTTCTGGCAAGATATCACACGTATGAGGAGACGGGAAGAAGTTGCTTTAGTGAGCCTCCATTTAAGGATATGTTTTCTTTAACATCTTACAGCAATGACGAAGGGTTTGAAATAGCGGCAGCTAATCCTTCTAGTGATGGTCCTAGTCCAACCACTTTATCTGGATCAAGGGCCTTAGGTACCATGCTTTGCTTATTATGAAACTTTATTGTCTGGTTGACTATTTGAAACTTTGGTTGACTTCCTTGACATTAGATAATGCCTTATCATCATACAAATATTGGCTCTAGAGATATGCTAGTATGGAGAAGACAAAGTTGTCAGGGTTGCATCCTGTTCACAATAGAATCCACTTTTATCATAATTAGGGCTTTTGGTTTTTTGTTCACAACCATGCACGAAACATAGTAGTTTATGTGATGCACCGTCCTTTTGGCGTAGTTTGGAGAAAAAGTTGCTAGATAAATTCTTCATCTTTCTCTACTATATCTGGAAGTTTATTTATGTGAAATTTGTATGGCCAGCTTATGGTTTATTTCAAGTAGAATATGTATTTTGTATTTTATAAACTCTTCTCTGCCGACTTCGTAGTTGCTAAGTTGTGTTCATGTATTTTTTATAACTTTTCAGGAGAAGCACAAAGAGGTGATCTTTCATCTGAACTAACTTACACAAAAGATGAAACTTTAACAGGAAAAAATAGGAGGAGGGAAGTATTGATAAATGATGTTGGCGGGGCTTCCATTCAAGGCCATTCAGGTCTTGCAGGGACACTCTCAAGTGGTACCAAGGGAAAGAGGAGTGAACGTGACAGAGATGGCAAAGCCAGAGAACCTGGGTCTAGAAATGGGCCTTCTTCGAAGGTTGGTCGTCAAACTGTTGGTGGTGCAAAGGGTGAAAGGAAAGCCAAATCAAAGCCCAAACTGAAGATGACAACTCATCTCTCTGCTTCAACAAATGAGGGGTTTGAAAAGGCCGCGGGCCCTTCTAATATAGGTTTGCCAATTGCTACAGAGTCATTGGAAATAGATGTTCAGTGCATGAGGGGGAGAGATAATGTTGGATTACTTACTGCAGAGACTTTTGACCTGTCCCACCTGCAGCTTCCTGAAATGGATGTACTGGGGGTTCCAGATGACCTTGGTGAGCAAGGTCAGGACCTTGGAGCATGGTTAAATATTGAAGATGACAGTTTGTTGGATAATTATATGGGTCTTGAGATACCAATGGATGACCTTTCAGATTTGAATATGATGGTTTAGATTTGCGATACTGTAAATATCTGTGAAGTGCACAAGGAAAAGATTATAGGGACGGATGCCGACCAATGACATTACTTCCAGTTTGCCAGCCTGGTGTAGATAGGTGATTTTGAAGTTAAGACTGCTACTGAAGTTTTATTGGACGTGGTACATTTCTTTCCTTGGCCAATGTGTGTAACATGCTCATTTTTGGCTGTCATAGATGCTATACAAGTTGTACATAAGATATCTATTAACCAGTAAGTGGTTTTTTTCCAAACGATCTTTGGCAATTTCATAGCTTGTGCCTCCTGTAGATTTGTCATTTGAGCCTGGAGTAAATTGCACCTTTTACACCATTTATGTGAAAGTTTACGATTGACCAGAATGTTTCATGGGCTGAAGAACAATGCTGTGTAGCAGATATGGCTTTTGGTGGCTCTATTAATTTCAATTGTTCTCGAATAAGGTGGATGGGAAAACAAAGCGTACCCTAACAAGTGAACTGGTCGATCGCGAGTATTGTTTATAAGGATGTCTTACTTAAGCTCCCTGGCGGATCGAACCAGTGATAAGTAGATTGTAAAAATAAATGGTACTCATAAATTTTGTGGTTTGTCTTTGTCTATCATTCCGAAAAAAGCTACTACCAAGAACAATAGAAGTATTATAATTATGAATTCTGTATTCATTATCATACTGGATTTATAACTAGTAGAATCTGGTTCAACCAGGTTAAATTAGATTCAACTAGATTTTAAAATTGAGAAGCACTTAGATGAGCTCGGGGGCAAACAAATTTTTTGCCGATTTGGGCCGTCTAATTACAAGGGCGACCCATACCTATTGTTTTTTTAAAAAATTAACTTTTTATCTGGACTATCTAATTACACGTATGATACATATCTATTGTTTTCAAAAAAAAAAAACACGGCGGCAAGCAAAATCTAGCATGGGCGGCCTTGTTTGGCCGCCCACCGACCAAATCTGGTTGCGCGACCAAAGATCAGCCGTTTCTTTTTTTTTCTGCGCCGTAGGCTGGACTTGGCTATTGCCAGCCAGGTCCGGCCATTGTTGGCTGAATCTGGCCTTCCCTTGGCTAGATCTGGTCGGTGACCTGCCAGGTCTAGTTTGCGGCAACCAGACTTGGTCAGTAGCGGCCGGATTCGGTTGCGCAGCAAAAATTCCCTTGGCTAGATCTGGTCGGTGACCTGCCAGGTCTAGTTTGCGGCAACCAGACTTGGTCAGTAGCGGCCGGATTCGGTTGCGCAGCAAAAAACCAAAATTTCGTGGCAGCCCCCCACCCCGCCGCAGCTAGATCCAGACTCCCTTGCCCTGTCGTGGACGCCCTCCTCCCTGCTCCTCTCACCCCGCTGTCTCGCCGGGGCGGCGGGATGACGGGTCGAGGGAAGTGGGGAGGAAGGGCATCCACGGCGGGGTCGAGGTGGAGTGCAGTGGGGTGGCAGCTGCGGCGGGACGGCGACCATTGACATCGGGAGGTTTAAATTTTTTTAAAAATAATAGATCTGGGCTATCCTTGTAATCAGACGGTCTATATCAAAGTTTTATTTTTGTTGAAAATAATAGATATGGGCCGTCCTTGCAATCAGATGACCATTATCAATGTCCGTCGCAAAAAAAATTTCTGCCCCGAGCTAAATAACTCTTTACCCTTTAAAATTATAAATTAAATTTGTGATTAAATATTTAAAATGTATTTTATCATTAATATTTTGTTAAATAACGGTTAAAATACTATAATTTTTAACAAAAAATTGGATTTTACGTAAATTTCAAATTAAAATATCAGATAAAAATGTAAATGGTACAAAAGCATAATCATATCGGATGTGAAGACGTTATGTGATGTACAAAAGATAGAAGTTTGTTTTTATGTAGACTTTTGAGTGGGTGTTTGGGTGTCCCAAATTCACAAATCAAAGTTTGGTGTGGTGTGGTGTGGTAAATCCTACTTTGAAGATGAAGTTTTTCTTTAAAAAATGCATGTATTTAAAAGAGCCTTTTTTTAGAGAAAATAGATTTTTTTCAAATAACCGACCAGTAAGAGAAGTGTGAATTGATCGTCGACGATACAGGGTATAATTAACTTTGACTTAATTATTTAAAATTAATCACTATTAGCACAACATGCTAAGATTTGATCGATTGGCGTGATAAAATATTTTGATTGAAATAAATTTGTATGATTTGAATTGTATTGAAATAAATATAAATAAACTAATTTAGTAAATTAGCTATGAATTGATAATTACCCACAATGTAGCCTAGAAAATCATGATGTGGATTGATATGAATGCATGATATGATTGAGTATGTTAGTTATGATATGTGAATGCATTATATTAGGAATTAGCTTTAGTTTAATGTGTATGTGTAGAGTAGGAGCTCGTCGCTTAAGCGCGTGGACAGGATTAGAGCTTCTACCAAGTCTATTTAGGACTAACTTTTGGTTTGACTCTTTCACTTTATCGTGATTTTTTTGAATTGGTAAGTAGACGTGTCGAGTGGTGGATTTATCATATCCCACTACACACGGGCCATAACCTTCGAGGATGAGATCCCTCAAGTTGATTTTTGAAACCTCAAATCCGGATCATGATGCCTTCAGACCTATTATATTACAGTCCCAACCTAGACCTATATACATATAGTTTTCTTGGGTTGTCCAGTGAGATGTGAGACAAGGGAAAGTCAACTCACGCACACCACAAGTGGGTGGACGTGCCAGTTAAAGCGGACTCTTGATTGATGAGAGGACAAATCCATTCGTGAGGGATCCTCGCAACTCTACCTTTGAGTTCCTCAAACCTAGAAAAGTGTAGAGGATGACAGATACTGCAATGCAGTCCACGTCTAGTCTTGTGGATTCAAAGGGTATTGAAGGGGCCTGCCTGAGAGTACTCGGGCTCTGTGATCAGGGTCAGGAGTGATAAAGAGGATGTTGAGGTGTAACACCCTGATTTTAGTTCACCTATGAACCGAATAAAAAATGTTACATTCGAGTCAAGTCATGTTTAAAGTTGTTGGTCGGTACGACTCGATCGATGAAATACATTGAAACAACCCTCTTGGTGTCATGAAAATGAAAGATGTTGTTAAACATGCATCAAAAACATCAAATATAAATAAAAACAATAAAGTAAATACCAGGCGGATGCAACGAAGGTAGGCGGACGTGGTCACAACTAGGCGAGTAAACGGGCCAAACAGAGGGGCGGTGGTGCCCGTCACCGTAGAATGCATACGGTCACTCAAGTGCAGTCGCCACCGGTTGGGATTGGAAGGTGGCGTCAAGGCGGAGGTGGTGGTGGTGACGACCGGTGGATTCTAGCCACTGGCTGGCCGAAAAACAGCAAGCAAGGGGGCGAATCGCCACCGGGTGCGGCAACGTTGTCGGTGGTGATCGCGGCAAGGGTGGTCGTCGTGGGTTGTCTCAAAATAAAGATCTCAGCAAATAGAAGTTGTAGGGGTGGTCAGATTGGCTAGGGTGGCTCGCTGGCGCCAGAAAATGGCCCAAATGGTGGTGGCGGCGGCAGAGACTGGCTCCAAAACTCCCTCACCGGCGGCGATTGCGGCGGTGCTGGTGGTCGTGAGAGGTACGATTGGAAAGTCGGTCGTGAAGCGGTCATGGGGGTGCCAATTTGGTGGCCAGGGGTCTAGGCAGAGAGTCGTCGTCGGCGAGCCGAAGTGGCGGCAGTGTAATAGCGGAAAACTTCAAAATTGTGGAAATTCTAGAAATCAGCGGGTGTAGATAAAGTTGAATGGATGGCTCAAATCTTGTCACGTGGCACGATCTGGATGTCTAAAAACTCGTGATCTAGTGGGGCCCACCTATGGGTGCATGCACTATACATATGGACAGAAAGTTCGGATTGAGACCGTCCGAACTCAAAATTGATTCGAGTCTTGAAATTGACTCTATATGCGGGAATCGAGGCAAGAAGGGTAAATGGGCCTCGAAACGCCTAAATGCAATCGAGTTGAGCCCATGGGGCACAATCCAATGGTCCAAAATCCTTGTGATGCATGCAATGAGATACCCAAAAAATCCCAAACAGATACTAAACGATGCAATGACTTAGATCTGGGCCTAAAATCCTGGCCAACATATAAAAATAAATCTGTATACCTCAGTATACACTGATAACTCATGATCTTATTATCTGCATGTCGGGCATACTTAGGCACTATAACATGCTCATACGGCCATCGGGGCCCATACTCATAATCTGAAAACTAGTCTGGCTCGAGTTTGCTCAAATATACTCAAGATTGCCCAAACTAGACCGAACTAAAATTGGGTAAAACCCTAACCCGAAAATGGACGAGGACTTTAAAATAATTAATTTTCCCGCGCGATGGATAATTTGAAAATGTCGAGGTATCAGATGAGTCAGAATTGGAGGCTGTCGAGCTAAGGCGGATGTCTCCTGATTAGTTTGTGTATGATAGTTTGATTATTAGTTATTTCTAGACTAGTAACACTCATTACTGACGTTTTTATATTATATATGTATCTGAGAACTAGAATGTCAGAGCATTGTCGAGACTGCGGATGAGTAACAATGCACCATGCAGACATGTACTTGTCGAATGGAATGAAAATATGGTGTGATGAATTGCTATGAATTATGGTAGATGAACGTTATAAAGATTTGTTGCAGGAATTGTTGTGTGAAATAAATGAAATGGTTGTTGTGATATCATTATGAATAGAACTGAATGGGATGAGCTAATGTGGTCAAGACCCTACTTAGGATGATAAAAGATGATTTTGATGTGATTGTATGTGAAAAGAAGCATGTTTTGGCATTGTTGTATGTTTTTATTGATATGTATATGTATATACATACACATTGTTTGTTGTTAATAGGGTGGTCCCTATTATACTTTTAGGAGAGACTCTGTCTCTTTTGTTTAAAAATCATTGTTTTTCAAACTTTTAATGAGTTTGGGTTGTTGTGAATGTGGTTGGCATATCATAGCAATTATCTAGAATAACGTTAGAGCCGAAGCTTCTCATCTTTGCATTGAAAACTTGTATCGCTACCTTGAGATGCAGAGGGTAGATCCGGGTCGGCTTAACCGAATTAAATAGATTAACGAATGGTTTGGTCGCTGGTAGTATTTCTGATTTGATTTTCGGGTGAACTGAATTGGGGTGTTACAGTCTTGGTATTAGAGCTAACCCTTGGTTGATTAAGGTGGTGGATGTTATTACAAGTTACATATATACAAAAGGTGCTCTGAGTTGTGCCGACATGTATATTTCTACTTTATTATTTTTATTTGCAGGCTGTTCTTACTGATCAGTGGTGTGCAGACTTTATTATTTTTATTTGCAGCCTAGTAGGATGGTGAGACAAACTCGCAAGACATAGATTAGAGCCCCATCCCCTCTATTGCTCAGACACGACAGTCCCAACTATGGTCACAGTGACAAGGCATCTAGCCGACCGAAGACTATTATGCCTGTAAAGACTGTGAAAAAAAAATTTCCACTTGGTCGAGGAATGATCTAACGTTAGCGAATTAATATTATTAATTATATTATATTCCCTACCCAGTTAATTCTACCCGGTTAATTATTATATTTTATTATTTACCCGGTTACTTGGTTATATTTTATACTCTACTAGGTTACCCGGTTAAATGAAATACAGGTGTTGGGGTATTTTTCTCATACCCTAGCCGTCATTTTCATTTCATTTTCATGAGGGGCATCTTCCTCATAGCTGCCTAGCTCTCATCTTCTTCTCCTCTTCCTTACCGGTGGCGGCTTCTTCCTCCTTGCTGGGGTATTCTTCCTATCTCCCTATTCTTAGTTTTCATACATGCATATTTTGAAACGATAATAAGTTTGATAATCATGTGAATTAAATCAATAAGAAATCAAACTAATTTTTTACATAATCATGTGAATTAAAGTATAAATCAATAAGAAATCAAACTAATTTTTACATGACTAAAATTTTTCCATGGCCAACGGGTTCTCAAGTTTGGCCGATGGGTTTTCACATGTGCGGATGCCTGCCTTGGGTAGTAAATGGCAAAAACAGAGGCGAATGCGATGGGTAAAGAACTCCGGCCGTCCGGGGTGGCAATGGGTTCCAATCATGCCGGGGAAGGTCGATAGAGGGTCGTGGGTGTCAAGGCAACCACCCAATTGAGGTGGAAACGCTCGCTAGAGGTGGAATCGGTGACGCAAACGCGCCGCTAGGCGTGGCGATGCCAGCATCCCGGTGGTTGGAAGGCGGCCAGGGTTGATTAGGGTGACACTGCAACGGCACGGCGGGGCTGGACGGCGATGTTTGACGGTGGCTGGAGTTGGGAGCAGAGGATGGCATCGGGGAAGAAGAAGAAGAAGAATCCCTTAGGTGGCAAACTTGTAAATATAACTTGACTCGACACGGCTCGAGTTAAATAATAATACCAACTCGTAAATAACACCGACTCGATACCCACTTGAGTTAAAAATAATATTAACTCATAATAAATCTTTAAAAATAATTATTCTAATGGGTTATGGGTTAAAGTTGCTAAACTAATTAATTATTGCACGAAATCACCATAAGTAATAAAAATAAGGTAATGATAAATGGTGCATAATTAATCAATGTACTACAAGAGATTAATTTAAATCACATGGTTATAAGTAATTAATAAAATAAAGATTTTACCTTTATCATATTAAATTTAATATTAGGTAAATAAAGTGATTATTTTAATAACAGGTACGTACGGTAGAAAATGGGTTAATAAATTATAATCGGGTAAAAATCACAAGCGTTGAACCTAAATAACCTAATGAAAATAAATAAAGTTCAAACCTTTATTGAGTTGAATATTTTAAAATAATTAGTAATATCTTTGAATTAGGATAATAACGACTTAATTAATTAAATTACTATTGATAATGATAGCGACTAAAAATTATAACCGTAAACTAAATCGTCAAGATCGTAGTTAAGTAATTATCATCGCAAAGGAAAATTAAATACTTGTTTATGATTTAATAGTTTTTTTATCATTTGTTAAGTGTTAATTATGATTAGATAACTAATTTAAAAGGTAAAGTAGGGCTTAAATGATTATGCCACATGAATAATTAATTATCTCACTAGATTGTTGAGAATTTAATCTTATATATTGTTGATTGTTGCATGCATTTCTACTCAAATAAAATTATACTTATGTATAATTTTATGTTCTCATCCAGATTAGGATCGTTGGCCATGGTTACAAGTTCACTTATGAACTATCCAGGTCGGTATACTTATTTGAAATGTTGTATTTTCCCTTGTTGCCAGCCCTGGTCGGCCTGAGCCCAGATTCGACCACAATGCCCTGGAACGCAATCGGGAGTCAAGGAATTGACTTAGTTTGACACGGGGCTACACCTTTAAAATTACTATGTGGGAGTCTTGGTCAACTTGAGTATCTGACCACTATGTGCTGGAACGCAATCGGGGTTGACTTAATTCGGTAGGGCAGCACCCTCTGAAAGATTGAATACCTACCCCCAGGCCAAAAAGGGTGACAGAGTGTAGTGG
This sequence comes from Piper betle, assembly GCA_033002965.1. Classification (NCBI taxonomy): domain Eukaryota; kingdom Viridiplantae; phylum Streptophyta; class Magnoliopsida; order Piperales; family Piperaceae; genus Piper; species Piper betle. The sequence goes on from JAURVB010010642.1 coordinate 15,242, forward strand.
TGCAAGTAGGCTCATTATAGACTTATGAAACTGAGAGGGTGAGTCAGTGGTAAATATCGGTAACTACAGGAAGTTGGCCATGTAGCGTGTGTGCGCATGCATGGGATGGTAGCTGGATGGGGTGGCCACCCCTCCCAGCATATAACGAGCTCGGCATAGGCTCATAACAACTAAATGTCTCTTGAAACGATAATAGGTATTATATTGACTTGTTTCATTTAATTATGCGGCTTACTGGTTGTAGGTGAGCAACTTTGGACTGAAGAATAGAAGTGTGGTTGATGCTTCTTTTACCAATCTAGGTATGGTGAATTGATAACAAATTGGACTTCTTTTTATTTTTCTTGTGTTATAAATGTGGCTATGAGAAACGGTCCGAGATTGTGGGATGGCTATTTTATATATTTTCATATGCTATCAGAACATGATTTCTTTTTATGAGTTACAAACTGTTAGACTTATTTGCTATATTATGAATCATGTTCTAGAGTGTTATTGTTACATCAATTATATTTTAGGTAACACCCGGTCCGGTTTGGGCGGGATGTTACAATGCCACTAGGAGAGGCCAGTGTGCCAATCTTAGTTAGTCGATGCAATGAGAGTCGTCGCCATGACAGTCACCATAGTAGCATAGTCGAGAGGACAGAGATGCAACGATTGCCAGATTGACTACGGCTCAAAAATAGATGCAGCAGAACCAAGAGGAATTCTAGAGAGAGCATAGACAGATAGCTCTCTTAGTGGCTAGAGTTGAGAAGAGACCAGTAGTGGACGATGAGGCACGAGATCCAATAGTTCCCATGGGCCTTTGCCACCACCTCCTCCTCTTCCACCACCTCCTCTTCTACCGCTTCAATAGAGGACTATTCCGATAATGATTCCTCTGTTTGCTCCATTTTAGGCAAGAATGGGCCCAAATGTTAGTGGACCCACAGTAGCAAGTAGTAGGCAGACTACAGGTGGAAGTAGAGCTACAGGATGTGACAGTGTACTAGTAGGTACAAGACCATAATTTTCACAGTATGAGCTAGGTGAAGGATCTAATAGATTAGCAGATGTAAGAAATTTGGAACTATGACAATATAAAAATTCTTGAAAAATGGTGGAAGACCATTCTTTGGGAAGTTGAATGCTGAAGAGGCATTCCTGTGGATATCATCAGCCATGGGAGTGTTTGACTGCATGACATGTCCGATGTAGCACCAGGTACACATCATTACTGGGGTATTCCAAGATGAAGCTAGAATACGGTGGGAATCAGTTATGGGTTTCACATTTGCCCACCAACAACCTCAAGACATCACTTTGTAAGAATCCAGAGCGGAATTCGATGGGAAATATTTTCCGCCAGATGTTAGGAAGAGAAAGGAGCAGGAATTCCAGACACTAAAATAAGGTCCCATGACAGTGGTGTAGTATGAGACTAGATTTAGAGCTCTGAAAAGGTTTGCACTAGATTTGGTTCTGACTAAAAGGAGGAAAATAGAACGCTTTTACAAGGGTTTCCATCATGAGATTCAGATGGCCTATCTAGATAGGAAGTTGGCCACCTTTGGTGATGTAGTGAGAGTTGCAGGTGGGGCAGAGCAAGTTGTAGCTACTCGACCTCGCCAAGACTTTGACTAGAGGCAACAACATCCAAGGCCATATCAGCTAGAGCAGGGAGCACAATAGAAACGTCAAATAGATGCACCAGTTGCCATGGGGCCTATGGATTTGCAAACGTCATCATGGAGGTGAGTGTAGAGTAGGCATGAATGCACGCTAAAGTTGCAGTCAGCTAGGATATCGAGCTGCCGAGTGCAGAGTAGGCACTAATGTGTGCTACAATTGCGGTCAACTAGGGCATAGAGCCGTAGACTATCCAAGGGCCAGCACAAATAGTTGACACTTCTAGCACCTCAACAGAGACTTATACTCACACTCCCAGCTCTCCATCATCAACAATAGCAGAGAGGCATAGACCAAAAGCCACTGAGATAGTAGTAGAGGGGACAAAGCCAGAGAGGGTACATGGCTGTAGGGAAGGCCAGGCTGTAGAGGGTGGTTAGCACCACCAGCTCAAAATTAGGGGGATCAGAATTAGGCGGTACCACCAGCAACACCTCCTGCCCCATCATAGCAGCAACCAATAAGGATGTACACAGCTATAGTGGTAGAAGCATTGGAGAACACAACATTCATGACAGGAACACTTCTCGTAGGCTTTGTACCTGCACAAGTCTTATTTAATTTTGGCTGCACACACTCATTTATTTCATACATGTACACAAGTAGAATTGGATGTAAGATAAAAGAGTTAAGACATTCACTATTAGTGTCCACTCCTGTCGGTAGTGTTATAGCTACGGGTGAGTGTGTGCATAATGTCCCTATTGAGATTCAATAGTGACAACTTGTAGCTGATTTGATATTATTGTTTAAGCTACAAGAATTAGATGTGGTATTTGTAATGAACTAGATCTCCAAGCAAAGAGTCATGATAGATTGCCAAAGAAAGATGGTGACTTTCTGCCATGGAAGATGCCACTTTTTCTTCCAGGGTCAAGGTAGAGATAGAGAACAAGGATCGATATCATATTAAAATGCGATGAGACAGCTAGACTGAGGTAATGAGCTGATAATGGTAGTATTAGTACCTACTGAGAGAGTGGTTCAAGGGATAGATTGATGAACATTGAACAAATTCCAGTGGTCAGAGAATTTGTTGATGTATTCCTAGATGAGATTATTGGGTTGCCGCTAGACAGGGAAATAGATCTCACTATTGAGTTGATATCAGGCACAACATTGATCTCTAAGGCTCAATACATAATGGCACCTCTTGAGCTCAAGGAACCCAAGGAACAATTACAGACACTATTGGATCAAGGATTCATTAGAGCAAGTGTGTTTCCATGGGGTACGCCAATGCTATTTGTGAGGAAGAAAAATGGAAGCATGCATTTATGCATCGATTAGAGGATGCTAAACCATGGAACTACTAAGAACAGATACTCTCTTCCTCGCACTAATGAACTATTCGATCATTTGAGCTCACCAGTCAACCAGTCATTTTCTCAAAGAATGATTAGAGGTCAGGATACTACCAGTTGAAGATTAGAGCAGAAGACTTCCTAAAGATTGCATTCAGGACTAGATATGTCCACTACGAGTTTGTAACGACCCGGCCATTTGTCATAACATTGTGGGCCTAGCTGGCCAGGTGTTACTCACAATTAAGCAAATATGTCTAACATTTTTTTTTAACAAAAACATATATAAAGATCCCACAGTCTTAGACCGTTTCCCAGTAGCCACACTTATTTCTCAAATAAATAATAAAAGGAGTCCTCATATTTATTTTGCTCCATGCCCTGGTTGTCAATCACCTACTTTCGTATCTGCACACCTGCGGAGGCAATTCCGCGTTAGCGATTACAACACTAAGTAGTATAATAGATAAAACAAATCAAGTACATTCCACTATTTCCTTATGTTTATTTTAATATGCGGTGGAGCGATTCCGCTATACTCCAAAACAATGCGGAGGAGGTATCCGCTGTGATCCGCACACCTCGGCCGTAGCCCTTTTGTGGGGAGGCTACCACTACCGTCTCCAGTGCCAGTGCCTCGCACACCCCGGCCGTAGCCTTTTTGTGGGGAAGCTATCACTGCACTCAGGTGATTTCTATGCCCCGTTTGTGGGGAAGCTCTTACTACCAATTCTAGTGCCAGTGCCTCGCACACCCCGGCCGTAGCCTTTTTATGGGGAGGCTATCATTGCACTCAGGTGAATGCTATGCCCCATTTGTGGGGAAGCTCTCACTGCCAACTCTAGTGCCAGTGCCTCACACACCCCGGCCGTAGCCTTTTTATGGGGAGGCTATCACTGCACTCAGGTGAATGCTATGCCCCGTTTGTGGGGAAGTTCTCACTGCCAACTCTACTGCCAGTGCCTCACACACCCCGGCCGTAGCCTTTTTATGGGGAGGCTATCACTGCACTCGGGTGATTGCTACGCCCCGTTTGTGGGGAAGCTCTCACTACCAATTCTAGTGCCAGTGCCTCACACACCCCGGCCGTAGCCTTTTTATGGGGAGGCTATCACTGCACTCCAGTGCGATGGAGGAATCGCTGTGCCTCGCTCACCCCGGTCGTAGCCTTTTTATGGGGCGGCTATCACTACTCCAAAACAATGTCGATGCATTACACAATTTACGCAGCATAATACGACCCCGTGTCGGACTGAGTCAATTCTTTGACCCCGGTTGCACTCGGTGCATGGTGGTCGAATCTGGGCTCAGGCTGACCAAGGCTACCAACAAGGAAAGTACGATGTTCTACCTATTATACGTACCTGACTTGTGATTTTCGTCTGACTGTGACCCGTGAACCCTGATCTGAATGAGGGCATAAAATTATACATTAGTATAATTTTATTTTGCATGAACCTACATGCAACTTACATGACTAATATACTATCAATTTTAAATGATGTAATTAGTTCATGTTAGTCTTCATTCCTTATTAAATTTTCAACAATTCTAATGATAATTAATTATTAACATGTCCATTTACAAAACAACTAAGCAATCGACAAGAACCCCATGCATAAGACGCTGGAGATCTAGCAACTTGGCAGGGCGTCTTCAACAAACCTTGCATGCAAGAATCCTAATGGAAACAAATAAGATGAGGGATGAAATACTCACACAGTAATGGGGAGGTCGCCTAGGACGGAGATGAGGGATGAAATACTCCCTCCTCCTGCATATATATACACTTCAACCATTCCCTCCATTAAATTCTCATACCCCATCATCCATTGGTATTTCCTAGGTTCAATGAGCCCCTTCATTAAATTCTCACACCCCATCATCCATTGGTATTTCCTAGGTTCAACGACCCCTTCATTAAATTCTCACACCCCATCATCCATTCATGAATAGGTATTTTCTAGGTGACCTTAAGTCGAACCATGACCGGTCGACTTGATAACCAACCATATTGGTTCATCTATATTTATTTCATAATATTTAGGTTCGAGTCTTGTAATAAAAATCATGGTTTTTACAATCTCCCCAACTTAGAAATATTTCGTCCCCGAAATATTATAACAACAAGATGATAAGCATGATTAATTATATCTTCGGGATCTCAGGCTGCTCGTGTTGTTGCTTCAGGGGTTGACGACACTCATTTTGCAGGTGTCCCGTCTTTCCGCAATTGTAGCACCGATGGGGCTCACTGCATAACCCTGAATGCATCTTGTTGCAATTTTTACATAGTCGATACGGAATCTCCTGAAACTTCCTTTTGCAATTCCCATCGACATTCTGTTGATAGTTCTGCTGCTGGTGTTCTGCAGACCTATTTTTGCTACTACCCTGGTTGGCATTCTTATGTTGCATAGTAGCCTTCCCCTGTTTCTGTGAACGGACATAGTTGTACACCAACTTATGAGTAGTGGCTGCCTCAATCACTTCGGTTATAGTGCCTCTTGGTGCCGTAGCAACCCTACTCCTCAATTCAGGCTTCAACCCCCAGAAAAATTTGTCTGCTCTGGCTCGGGCAGTTGCCAGACTCCCAGCTGCAAATCTCTCCAATTGCAAGAAAATTTTTGCATACTCTCGGACTGAATCATCCCTCAGAGTTAGAGTGGCAAATTCCAGTGCTTTCTTCTAGACAACAGACTCAGGAAAATATTGTCCATTGAAAGCTGTTATAAATTCCTCCCAAAGAATGGACGAAATCTCCCGTTGATGGAACACAGTCTTCTCCATGGATTTCCACCAATAGGATGCTTCCTCCTGAAGCATGCATGTCGCCAACCTCACTTGATGGCAATAAGGCACAGTGAGAGCTCTAAATGCTTTCTCTGTAATGTCCAACCAGCTCTCCGCCTTCATTGGATCAGTCCCACCAATGAATACCTCAGCTCTGTTCCTCCGGAATTTCTCTACAGTGTATCGATCACTGTCGTCCTCAACTGGCAGTACCACTTGTCGGACTACTGGTGGCACTGGGTTTGGAAGTTCCTCTCGCTTGCCCGGGTCAGCTATCCCTACCCGCTCTTGGGCGCTTCCCTGGTCCCCATTTGGGACACTACTAGGTCCCGCAGCCGAATTTGGAGCTCCATTCCCTGTTACCAATCCCGGTAATCGCTGCGCTATGTTCTGTTATCTGAAGCCTGCGCAAGTCCCTATATGGCCTTCAAAATTTGGCCTAACACACTCTCCACATTCGTGTCCGACTGCGTAGCTTGACTCGACTTCCTTCGGGTGCCTGCCATCTGACTTTATTCAGTTATGGTTCATTAAAATTTTTTTTCAAAGATTACTTCGGTTTGTTAGTGAGTCCACTAATTCCCTAATGACATACCCCATTGGAGAAAGATAAATATTGGACTCTTCAACAAGGTACTTTAGTCATAAGATGTGAGCTTTTGGGAAACCAGGCTCTGATACCACTTGTAGCGACCCGGCCATTTGTCACAACATTGTGGGCCTAGCTGGCCAGGTGTTACTCACAATTAAGCAAATATGTCTAACATTTTTTTTAACAAAAACATATATAAAGATCCCGCAGTCTTAGACCGTTTCCCAGTAGCCACACTTATTTCTCAAATAAATAATAAAAGGAGTCCTCATATTTATTTTTCTCCATGCCCTGGTTGTCAATCACCTACTTTCGTATCTGCACACCTGCGGAGGCAAGTCCAAAACAATGTCGATGCATTATACAATTTGCGCACATAATACGACCCCGTGTCGGACTGAGTCAATTCTTTGACCCCGGTTGCACTCGGTGCATGGTGGTCGAATCTGGGCTCAGGCCGACCAAGGCTACCAACAAGGAAAGTACGATGTTCTACCTATTATACGTACCTGACTTGTGATTTTGTCTGACTGTGACCCGTGAGCCTTGATCTGAATGAGGGCATAAAATTATACATTAGTATAATTTTATTTTGCATGAACCTACCTGCAACTTACATGACTAATATACTATCAATTTTAAATGATGTAATTAGTTCATGTTAGTCTTCATTCCTTATTAAATTTTCAGCAATTCTAATGATAATTAATTATTAACATGTCCATTTACAAAACAATTAAGCAATCGACAAGAATCCCATGCATAAGATGCTGGAGATCTAGCAACTTGGCAGGGCGTCTTCAACAAACCTTGCATGCAAGAATCCTAATGGAAACAAATAAGATGAGGGATGAAATACTCACACAGTAATGGGGAGGTCGCCTGGGTCAGAGATGAGGGATGAAATACTCCCTCCTCCTGCATATATATACACTTCAACTATTCCCTCCATTAAATTCTCATACCCCATCATCCATTGGTATTTCCTAGGTTCAATGAGCCCCTTCATTAAATTCTCACACCACATCATGCATTGGTATTTCCTAGGTTCAACGACCCCTTCATTAATTCTCACACCCCATCATCCATTCATGAATAGGTATTTTCTAGGTGACCTTATGTCGAACCATGGCTGGTCGACTTGATAACCAACCATATTGGTTTGTCTATATTTATTTCATAATATTTAGGTTCGAGTATTGTAATAAAAATCATGGTTTTTACATAGTTTTTGGTCATGCCTTTTGGATTGACCAATTCTCTCGCTGCATTAATGGACTTGATCAACATAATATTTAGCCCATATTTTGATCAGTTTGTGATCGTCTTTGTAAACCACATTCTAGTATACTCTTCGTCCAGGGAAGAGCATGAGTAACACCAGAGGATAGTGTGGCAAATGCTGAGAGTGGACAAGTTGCATGAAAAGTTTTCAAAGTTCAGTTTTTGGTTCTCAAAGGTGAACTTTCTTGGCTATATCATATGAGCAGCATGCATCTCAGTAGATCCAACATATATAGAAGTAGTAGTACAATGGGAACAGCCAAATACACTTACAAAGGTTTAGAGTTTCTTAGGCCTAACTAGATACTGTAGATGGTTCATTCAAGGTTTCTCTTCCATTACAACCCCTTTTACACAACTAACTAGGAAGGCGGAACGATTCAGATGGTTAGATGAATGTGAGCAAAGTTTCAAGATGCTATAGGAGAGGTTGACTTCGGCACTTGGCCTCACATTGCTAGAAGGACAAGAAGATTTTGTAGTTTACATAGATGCCTCAAGCGTTGGTCTAGGTTGTGTTTTGATGCAGAAGGATAAAGTTATAGTCTATGCATCTTGTTAGTTCAAGGTGCATGAGTGTAACTATCCTACAAACAACCTAAAGCTCACAACAGTCATATTCGCACTCAGAATATGAAGGCATTACTTGTCATGCAACGTCTTTCAGACTCTTGATTGACCACCAGAGTTTGAAATACATGCTTGCACAGAAGGATTTAAATAACAGATGGAGAAAATGGTTAGAGCTGTCATCAAATTCTGAGATAACATAGCATACCACGAGGGCAAAATAAATATGGTTGCAGATGCTTTGAGCAGGAAGCCAGTTCGAGGCTCAACATGATTGGTAGTAGTGTTATTGACTCAACATGCTATAGTGTTAGAGATAATTGGTTGGAATGATGGCACGATTGGCCATTCAGCCAAGTGTACTTGAGCAGATCAAAGTTGCACAAGAGGGTGACAAATAGTTGAGTCAGTGGATGGAATAGGGAATACACTAGGAATTGGCTAGAGATGCAGATGGATTAGTCAAGCTGAGAGGTCAATTATTTGTGCCAGATGGTCCAGAGTATTTTGGACTTCAAAATATGATTCTACATGTCAATGCATCCAGGTGGAGTGAAGATGTACCACGATGTCTAACAAACATATTGGTGGCCAGGAATGAAGAGAGAGGTGTATAACATATGTGAGATCCCTCAACTTAGTCCCACATCTAATACCTACTGGAAGAAGATCTTGTTTATAAGTGAGAATTGACTATAGATCTTTAACTTGGGTTAACCATTTTAAAGAAATGACTTAGGCCCATTACGTTGCACTTTGGGCCGGGTCGTTACAGGTGGTATCAGAGCACAGTTTCCCACAAGCTCACATTTTATGACTCAAGTACCTTGTTGAAAAGTCCAATTATTATCTTTTCCCATTGTGTGTGTTATTAATTAACAAATGTATTCGCTAATAAACCTAAGTCATAACTGGAAAAAACATACTAATGAACCATGATGGTTCGATGTTTCAGATGGCAGGCACTCAGTAGACAGTCAAGCCGATCTGCGCAGTCAAATTCGAACACAGAGAATGTGTTGGCCCAAATCCTGACGGCCATACAAGGACTAGCGCAGGCTTCAGAAAAATACAAATTCTGTGGTTCAGAATATTGTTCAGCGGTTACCGGGAGTGGTAACAGGGAATGGAGCCTCAAACTCAGCAGCGGGTCCTAGTAATCGTCCTGGATGGTGATCAGGGAAGTGCCCAAGGGCGGGCAGGGTTAGCTGACCCGAGCGAGCGAGGGGAGCATCCAAACCCAGTGCCACCGGTAGTCCGACAAGTGGTGCCGCCAGCTGTGGATGATAGTGACTGCTACACTGTGGAAAACTTTAGAAAGAATAGAGCTGAGGTATTTATTTGAGGGATCGATCCAATGAAGGCGGAGAGCTGGATTGACATTACCGACAAAAGCGTTTAGAGCTCTGTCTGTGCCCCACCGCCATCAAGTGAGATTGGCAACATGCATGCTTCAAGAGGAAGCATCTTACTGGTGGAAATCCATGGAGAAAACCACTTTCCATCGACGTGAGATTTCCTCCATCGCGTGGGCGGAATTTGTGGCAGCTTTCAATGGACAATATTTTCCAGAGCCCGTTGTCTAGAAGAAAGCACTGGCGTTCGCCAATTTGGTTCAGGGGGAGGATTCAGTCTGGGAATATGTGTATTCCCAGACGAACTTCCAGGGTTACCTCCTAAGCGGGCAGTGGAGTTTGCCATTGACCTAGCACCTGGAGTGACACCAATTTCTAAAGCACCAGTCTTGACACTGCCAAATGGTAATGAAGGATTCGTAGTCTTCAGCGATGCATCTTTGTTGGGTTTAGGATGCGTCCTTATGCAAGAAGGTAAGGTGGTGGCCTATGCCTCTCGTCAATTGAAGATTCATGAGCAAAATTATGCAACCCATGACTTGGAACTGGCAGCAGTAGTTTTTGCCCTAAAGATTTGGAGGCACTACTTGTATGGAGCCCAGTTCACAGTCTTCACTGACCACCAGAGTTTGAAGTATATCTTCACCCAGAATGACCTTAACCTTCGACAGAGGCGGTGGATAGAATATCTGAAGGACTACGACTTCCAAATCTTATACCATCCAGGGAAAGCGAATGTGGTAGCCGACGCGTTGAGTCGGAAGGGCAAAGTGGACAAAAGTCAGCAGTTAGCTAGACTTTGGGCCATGTCAGCAGAAGTGGTAGCTATCAACCCGGTGGAGCAACTAACAGGCTTATTAGCAAATTTGGTTGTTTCCAATGATTTAGTTGATCGTGTTAAGCTAGCACAAATGGGTGATGAGGAGCTGAATAAAATGTTGGACAAGATTCCTGACATTGTAGCTGATTCAAATAGTGTGATCAGATTTAGAGGAAGGTTGTGTGTACCCAAGGATAATGCACTGAGGCGGGATATTTTGGAGGAGGCTCATCGCTCAAAGTTCTCGATACACCCTGGAGTTACTAAAATGTATCAGGATTTAAAGCGAACCTACTGGTGGATTGGGATGAAGAGGGATGTTGTGGATTTTGTCTCGAAGTGTCAGACTTGCCAACAGGTCAAAGCCCAACATCAACTACCTGGAGGACTATTACAACCTTTAGAAATACCATCGTGGAAATGGGAGTGTGTCACATGCGATTTTATTTCAAAGCTCCCAAGAACTCAAAAGAAGCATGACTCCATATGGGTAGTTGTGGACAGACTAACTAAGGTAGCTCACTTCATCCCCACGAAATCAATGAGAACGGCAGAATACCTGGCAGGATTATATGTTGACAATATTGTCAAATTGCATGGGATTCCAAAGGAGATAGTCTCCGACCGCGATCCCCTATTCACCTCACATTTCTGGGAAGCTTTCCAAAAAGCCATGGGAACTCAGATTAAGTTGAGTACAGCATATCATCCCCAAACTGATGGTCAGAGTGAGAGGACTATTCAAACTTTGGAAGATTTGTTAAGAGCTTGCATTCTTGACTGGGGGGTGACTGGGAGAAACACTTAGCCTTGGCTGAATTCACCTACAATAACTCTTACCAAGCCAGTATAGGGATGGCACCATTTGAAGCCTTATATGGTAGGCCCTGTAGATCTCCATCGTGCTGGCTGGAGTCTACCGAAGCAGTTATAGTCGGGCCAGAGATGGTGAGGGAAGCAACTGAAAAGGTGAAACTCATTCAGCAAAGACTTAAGGCAGCTCAGGATCGACAAAAGAGTTATGCTGATACTCGAAGGAAGGACCTAGAGTTCCAAGTTGGGGAGTTTGTGTACCTAAAGACATCTCCTACGAAGGGGGTGATCAGATTTAAAATATCAGGAAAGTTGAAGCCAAGATTCATAGGACCGTTTCCAATCCTGGATCGAGTTGGGAATTGTGCATATAGATTAGCATTGCCACCAAGCCTTGCTGGAGTACACAATGTTTTCCATGTGTCAATGCTAAAGAAGTATGTACGGGATGAGGATCATATCATCACAAATTTTGAAGACTTAGAGCTACAATCAAATTTAACTTACGAGGAAAAGCCGATCCGCATCCTGGCAAGAGAAATAAAGACACTAAGGAACAAGGAAATTCCTTTGGTAAAAGTATTGTGGAAAAATCAGGGGTCAGAAGAAGCTACATGGGAGACTGAACAAGAAATGGTAAGGAAATACCCTAGCCTATTTGTGGCATAGGAGTTTTATAATTGTAGCGGCATGAACCGATCCCAAAGAAATAAATAAAGTTAATCATAATTGTTCTGTTGCTTGTTATGATATTTCGGGGACGAAATATTTCCAAGTTGGGGAGATTGTAAAGACCGTGGAAAAATTTTTTTTTTAATATATTCGACTCGGGCAGGGAAGGATCGAACGTTAGAGAATTAATATTAATTATATTATATTCTCTACCCAGTTAAGTCTACCCGGTTAAATATTTTATTCTTTACCCGGTTACCCGGTTAAAGGAATTAAATACGGGTGTTGGTGTGTTTCCACAAACCCTAGCCGTCATTTCATTTATAAAGGACGTCCTCCACCCTAGCCTTCATTTGCATTCTCTTCTCCTCTTCCTTGCCGGCGTGTCTTCTTCCTTGCTTAGGTATTCTTCCTATCTCCCTCTTCTTAATTTTCTTGCATGCATATTTTAATTTGATAATAAGCTTTATAATCGTGAGGATTAAAAGTTTAAAATCAATAAGAAAACAAATACAATTTTACACTGGAGAAACTAAAATTGCCGACGAGTTTCCCCTGTTCGGCGAGATGGGCAAGCACGGGCAAGCCTCGTCGGGAATCAGCTGGCGACGACCGTTCCGACGTCGGAAGATGATCCAACTCTCTTCGTCGATCAGTATAGGGTTGATCTCACGTGTTGTGGATGCCGGCCTAGGGTGGTGAATAGACAAAAACAGTGGACGGCGGCAAAAACAGGGGCGACGGCGGTGGGTGAAGAAATCCGGCCGTCCTAGGTGGAGACGGGTTCCAATATGGCCGGGGAAGGTAGATAGGTGGTCGAGGGTGACGAGGCGACCACCCAATTGAGGCGGCGACGCTCGCCGGCGGTGGAATCGCTGACGCGAGCGCGCCGCTAGGAAGGCGATGCGGGCGTCGCCGCGGCTGGAAGACGGCCGGAGTTGGCCGGGGCGACACCGCAAGGGCATGGCAGGGCTGGTCGACGACGATTGATGGCGGCCGGAGGTGGTCGGCAGCGGCGGCGGCTGGAGCGCGCTTGGAGTCGGGAACAGAGCATGCCGGGAGAAGAAGAAGAAGAAGGGCGGTGGCAATTCTGTAAATACTGGTTGACTCGATACCGACTCGAGTTAAAAATAATACAAACTCGTAATAAATCTTTAAAAATAATTATTTTAACGGGTTATAGGGTAAAGTTACTAAACTAATTAGTTATTGGACGAAGTCGACATGGACATAAGTAATAAAAATACGGTAATGATAAACTGTCGATAATTAATCGGCGTAATAAAAGCGATTAAATTAAATCGGACGGTTATAAGTAATTAATAAATAAAGATGTTACCTTTACCATATTAAATTTAATATTAGGTAAATAAAGTGATTATTTTAATAACGAGTCAGTAATGTAGAAAATGGGTTATTAAACTATAGTCGGGTAGCAATCACTCGCGTCGAACCTAAATAGCATAATGGAAATAAATAAAGTTCGAAACTTTATAGAGTCAAATAATTTAAAATAATTGTATTAATAATATTTATGAATTAAAATAATACAAATTATTTTAAATAATTTAATTGAACAACTTAATTAATTAAATTGCTGTAAGTAATAGTAGCGATTAAAAAAATTATAACCGAAGGAAAATATACTAATAATAGTAATTAAATATTTGGGTATAAGTTGATAATTATTTTATTATTTGTTAGGTGTTAATTATGATCTAGATTATTAATGTAAAGTAGGATTTAAATGATTATGTCACATGAATAGTTTAATATTTAATATTGTTGAAATTTAATAGTGAATATATATATATTAGTCATTTAGTTGCATGCATTTCTACTCGAATAAAATTATACTTATGTATAATTTTATGTCCTCGTTCAGATTAGGATCATTGGTCGCAGCTGCAAGTTCGAAATATCCAGGTCCGTATAATTATTTAAAATGTTGTATTTTCCCTTGTGGATAACCTGGTCAGCCTGAGCCCAGATTCGACCACCATGCACTGAGTGCAACCGGGGTCAAGGAATTGACTCAGTCTGACACGGGCTACGCCCTTCATAATCATATAATGGACATGATGGACTGACCCATCAGCCAATAAATTGGACATGGCGGATTGGACTCGCCAGCCAATTACGGACATGGTGGATTGGACCCACCAGCCGATAACGGACATGGCGGATTGGACTCGCCAGCCGGTAATGGACATGATGGACTGACCCATCAGCCAATAAATTGGACATGGCGGATTGGACTCGCCAGCCAATTACGGACATGGTGGATTGGACCCACCAGCCAATAACGGACATGGCGGATTGGACTCGCCAGCCGGTAATGGACATGATGGACTGACCCATCAGCCAATAAATTGGACATGGCGGATTGGACTCGCCAGCCAATTACGGACATGGTGGATTGGACCCACCAGCCGATAACGGACATGGCGGATTGGACTCGCCAGCCGGTAATGGACATGATGGACTGACCCATCAGCCAATAAATTGGACATGGCGGATTGGACTCGCCAGCCAATTACGGACATGGTGGACTGACCCATCAGCCAATAGATGGACATGGTGGACTGACCCATCAGCCAACTAATGGACATGGTGGATTGGACTCACCAGCCGATAACGGACATGGCGGATTGGACTCGCCAGCCGGTAATGTACATGATGGACTGACCCATCACCCAATAGGTGGACATGGTGGACTGACCCATCAGCCAACTAATGGACATGGTGGACTGAACCATCAGCTAATAAATGGTCATGTTGGAATGGTCACAAGTGCCAATATTATAGATAATGATAGGGAGTTTATGGACTTGTTTTATTTAATTATACGGCTTAGTGGTTAATCACTAACGCAGAATTGCCTCCGCAGGTTAGCAGCTGGACCTAAAGACTAAGAGACGACAGGGTGGTTCTTCTACCAACGCAGGTGGTGAACGGTTAATAAACGGACTTCTCTTGTTACTTTTCTTGTGTTATAAATGTGGCTATGGGAAACGGTCCAAGACTGTGGGATAATTACTTCATGCATTGTCATTTGAAAAATAAGTTCTTTTGAGTTAGAAATGCTAGACTTATTTGCTTTCATATTATACATGTAACCTTTTAAGTAACACCTGGTCCGGTTAGGACTGGTTGTTATAGGGTTGGTTTTGTTAAATTTTGAGTAACACCTGGCCAGCAAGGCCCACAATATCGTGAAAAATGGCGGGTCGTTACAGGTGGTATCAGAGCAACCCAGTTCTGTGTTAGATGGTGGGCTGGACTAGGGATGTTGGCTAGGCTGCCGGTTATGGGCCAGAAAGGTAGTGGGCTGGGGCTAGCAACGGGCCAAGTATAGGCATTTCGGGGGCAAAATTTCCTAAGGTGGGTGGATTGTGAGATCCCTCAACTTAGTCCCACATCTAATAACTACTGGGAGAAGATCCTGTTTATAAGTGAGAATGGACTATAGATCTTTAACTTGGGTTAACCATTTTAAAGAAATGACTTAGGCCCATTACGTTGCACTTTGGGCCAAGTCGTTACAACATAGTTTCTAAATGTTTGGTTTGCTAGCAAGTGAAAGCTATGCACACACATTCAGGAGGAACACTACAACCATGGGAAACTCGAGAGTGGATGAAACACCCCATTTCGGCTCATCCGTGAAACAGCCTGAAAATGTCACCAGTGACCGAACCGTTCACTAATCTAATGGATTCGGTTAAGCAGACCCGGATCTGCCCTCAGCGTCTTAAGATGGAGAAGTGACATGCAAAACATGGATGGAACAATTGTGTTCTAACGCAGTCCTACATGGATGCCATGACATGCAAGCAAAAATAGGACAAAACAATAAATGAGAAATTAAAAGAAAAATAGAAAAGAGTTTCCCCTAAAAGTGCAACAAGGGCCAACTTACCCATAACAAGGATATATAAATATTCTATCAAAATAATATAAAACACGACAATCTATCATGACATTCAGTCATTATCACTTTCATTTTCACCTGAGATGACTCTAAGCTCCAAGGCTCCTTGTTCATTCACATTTATCTATTCGTTTCATAGTCTGTTTATCAAGGCATAACAACACATGATTATCATTCACACAGCATCTACACACCAACATTATGCATTATACACGGTATGTACATGTGTGCGCGGTTCCATGCTGCTCCTTCGTAGTCCCAACAGTACTCATCCTTCGTAGTTCTCACCTACATAAATATATAAAATCATCAGTAAAAAGTGTTATCGGTCTAGAAAATAACTAATATCAATCTCTGACACAGGAGAGCTAACCCTCTTTTGTTGAATAAGAAGTTCATATACTTCCTTAAGAACTCTCACAAGGGCAGTAATGGGAGTCGTCACCCTCGGGTGGCAACGTCCCTTTCCATATCTTTCTCTTTCTATAATAATCTCTTTCCTTAGCCATTTAAATTATCCCTATGTGTGGGAAAATCATTCTCTTTCATCTTAGCCATCTACATCCACCGTATTACTCCTGGCCCTGAGTACAAGCGTCGAGTACTCTCAGACATGCGCCTTCAATAATCTTTTATGCCACAAGTCTAGATATGTGCTGCACAGTAATACCCATAAACCTCCACATTTCTCCAGGTTTTAGGAACTCAAAGGTAGAGTTGTTAGGATTCCATAGGAATAGAGGGGATGCTCACCAGTTCCAAACCCGCTATCGATTGGCACGTGCTGTAACAACCCGCCCGTTCCGAGCCACGAGCAAAGTGTTTGTAACAACCCGCCCGAACCAACCCAGGTGTTACTTAAATTATAATTGATGTAAACATAGCTTCAAGAGCATGAATTCTAATACGGCAATAAGTCTAGAATTTATAAATAATAAAAATAAAACATGTTCTGATAGCATGTGACAATGCATAAAATAAACTAACTCAAAGTCCCACAGTCTCGGACTGTTTCCCATAGCCACATTTATAACACAAGAGAATAAAAATGAAGTCTAATTTATTATCAATTCACCAAACCTTGGTCGATAAAAGAAACACCAACCACACTTTTATTCTTCAGTCCAAAGCTATTTACCTACAGAGGCAATTCCAGTTTAGTGATAAAACCACTAAGTTGCATAATTAAATGAAACAAGTCAATATAGTCTCTATTATCTTTTCACGAGACTTTTAGTTGTTATGAGCCTATGCCGAGCTCTTAATATGCTCGGGAGGGGTGGCCACCTCATCCAGCTACCATCCCATGCATGCGCACACACGCTACGTGGCCCACGGCCTATAGTTACTGATATTTGCCATTGACTCACCCTCTCGGTATCACAAGTGCATAATGAGCCGTCTTATGCCACTGCGCCCTGTCACCCCTTTTAGCATGGGGGCAGGTATTCAATCTTTCAAGGGGTGCTGCCCTATGTCGAATTGAGTCGACCTCGGTTGCGCTCGGCGCATGGTGGTCGGATATGAACTCAAGTCGACCAAGACTCCCACATAGTAATTTTAAAGGGTGCGGCCCCGTGTCGGACTGAGTCAATTCCTTGACCCCAGTTGCACTCGGTGCATGGTGGTCGAATCTGGGCTCAGGCCGACCAGGGCTGCCAAAAGGGAAAATACAACATTTCAAATAATTATACGGACCTGGATAGTTCGTAAGTGAACCTGCAACTGTGACCAACGATCATAATCTGAACGAGAACATAAAATTATACATAAGTATAATTTTATTCGAGTAGAAATGCATGCAACTAAATGACTAATATATATCATTATTAAAATTTGACAACATAAAGCATGCAACATTCAACAATCTTAAATATTAAATTATTCATGTGACATAATCATTTAAGTCCTACTTTACATTTTAAATTAATTATCTAAATCATAATTCACATTTCACTAATGATAAAATAATTATTAACTTATAAACAAGTATTTAATTACTATTATTAGTATATTTTCCTTTGAGATGATAATTACTTAACCACGATCTTGACGATTTAATTTACGATTTTAATCTTTAATTATTATCATTATTAATAGCAATTTAATTAATTAAGTCGTTCGATTAAATTATTTAAAATGATTTGTATTATCCTAATTTAAAGATATTACTAATGCAATTATTTTAAATTATTCAACTCAATAAAGGTTCGAACCTTATTTATTTACATTATGCTATTTAGGTTCTTTTTACATGATTATAGTTTAATAACCCATTTTCTACCTTATTAACTCGTTATTAAAATAATAACTTTATTTACCTAGTATTAAATTTAATATGGTAAAGGTGAAATCTTTATTTCATTAACCACTTATGACCACCCGATTTAATTAATAACTTATAGCACACAAATTAATTATCAACATTTTATCATTATCGTAATTTTATTACTCATGGCAATTTCGTACAATAATTAATTAGCTCAACAAACTTAACCAATATTATTTCGTACAATAATTTCGCACAAACTTTACCACTGCTTGTCATTTGGTTGTTTAGTTACTTAGGCAGAGATAAGCTTTACATCAAGCCTCTAGATTATTATTATTATTATTATTATTATTATGAAGGATTTATTACGGGTTAATATTATTCTTGACTCGAGCTGGTGTCGAGTCAAGTTTTATTTACGAGTTTGCCACCCGAGTGTTATCTTCTTTCTTGTCGACCCTTCTCTTCTCCTGACTCCGGCCACCCTCCATTCACATTGTTGCCGCCGCCGCCGATTGCCTCCGGCCGCCATCGATCGTCGCCGTCTAGCCCCTATTGTGCCATCATAGTGTCACCCTGACCAACCCTAGCCGCCTTCCAGCTGCCACGAAGTCGGCATCGCCCCCTAGCGACGCGCTCGCGTCGTTGATTCAGCAGCCGGTGAGCATTGCCTCCCCAATTGGGTGGTCGCCTTGATACCCTCGACCCTCTAGCGACCTTCCCTGGCCAGATTGGAACCCAATCGCTAACTAGGACAGCCGGATTTCTCCACCCATCACCGTCACCTCTATTTTGTTTTTCTATTTGCTACCCCAAGCCAGCATCCACACATGTGAGATCGGCCATACACTGATCGACGAAGAGAGTAAGATCATCTTTCAACGTCGGAACAACCGTCTCCACTGATTCCCGGAGAAGCTTGCCTGCGATTTCTTGTCTTGCCAAACTTAAGAACTCATCAGCCATGGATGAATCTTAGTCGTGTAAAAATTAATTCGATTTCTTATTGATTAATACTTTAACTCACATGAATATCAATAGAGATTATTGTAACAATTTAATAACAATTTATAACATTAGAATGAACTGTTATTAAAACAGATCATGATGTCGACAACATCACAAATTCTTCCTCAAATCATGATCCTACCTACTACCCCCACAAGCAACAAGCATTGTATCATGAATTGATCGTCGACAAGAAAACAAAGATGCATGAAAACTAAGAGTAAGGAGATAGGAAGGATACCCAAGCAAGGAAGAAGCCGGCACTAGTAAGGAAGAGGAGAAGAACATGAGAATGACGGCTAGGGTGAGGAAGACACCCCAACACCAGCATTTCATTTAACAAGGTAAAGAATAAAATATAATAATTAACCGGGTAGAGAATATAATATAACAATAATATAATCATAATAATACTTTCTCCAACATTCGATCCTTTCACGACTGAGTCTAATATTTTTTTGTCAAAATATATATATATATATATATATATATATATATATTCAATCTTTACAATCTCCCCAACTTGAAAATATTTCGTCCCTGAAATATCATAATGGGAAATAAAAAAATCATGATTAATTTTATCTTTGGGATCAGTTCATGCTACTACAATTATAAGAATTTTATGCCACGAATAGGCTAGGGTATTTCCTTGCCATTTCTTATTCAGACTCCCATGTAGCTTCCTCTGACCCTAGATTTTCCACAATCCACCAGTAGGTTAGCTTTAAATCCTAATACATTTTAGTAACTCCAGGGTGTATCGAGAACTTTGAGCGATGACCCTCCTCCAAGATATTCCGCCTCAGTGCATCATCCTTGGGTGCACAGAACCTTCCTCTAAATCTGATCACACTATTGGAATCAGCTACAATGTCAGGAGTCTTTTCCAACATTTCATTCAGCTCCTAATCACCCATTTGTGCTAGCTTAACACGATCAACCAAATCATTAGAAATAACCAAATTTTCCAGTAGCCCTATTAATTGCTCCATAGGGTTGATACCCACCACGTCTGCTGACAAGGCCCATAGTCTAGCTAGCTGCTGATCTTTGTCCACCTTGCCCTTCCGACTCAACAGGTTTGCTACCACATTTGCTTTCCCTAGGTGGTATAAAATTTGGAAGTTGTAGTCCTTCAAATACTCTATCTACCACCTTTGTCGAAGGTTAAGGTCATTCTGGATGAAGATATACTTCAAACTCTGGTGGTCAGTGAAGACTTCAAATTGGGCTCCATACAAGTAGTGTCTCCAAATCCTCAGTGCAAAAACCACTGCTGCCAGTTCCAAGTCATGGGTTGCATAATTTTGCTCATGATTCTTCAATTGACGAGAGGCACAGGCCACCACTTTACCTCTTTGCATATGGACACATCCTAAACCCAACAGGGGCGCATCACTGAAGACTACGAATCCTTTATTACCATTTGGTAGTGTCAAGACTAGTGTAGTTGTTAGACTCTTCTTTAAAGACTGAAAACTCTCCTCACACTTACTACTCCATTCGAACTTGACTCCCTTCCTTTTGATCATGGTCATCAGTGATGCTACTAAGGAGAAGTCTTTAATGAACTTCCTGTAGTAACCCGCTAAGCCAAGAAAGGTTCTGATGTCAGTGATTGACTTGGGTTGTGGCCAATCAGTGATTGCTTTCACTTTTGATGGATCCACTGCAACTCCGGCCTTTGAGATAATATGACCAAGGAAGTTTACCTCCTTCAACCAAAAGTCACACTTTGAGAATTTGGCAAATAGTTGATTCTCCCTTAGGACTTGAAGAGTAATGGATAGGTGCTCCATGAGCTCTTCTTCATTATTTGAATAGACCAGAATGTTGTCCAGAAACACGATAATAAACTTGTCCAAGTATGCGTGAAATACTGTGTTCATGAGTGATATAAAGGCCGATATAAAGTAATAACTTATAGTACACCGATTAATTATCAACAGCTTATCATTATCATAATTTTATTACTCACGGCAATTTCGTACAATAATTAATTAGCTTAGAAACCGTAACCTATAACATTAGAAATAATAATATTAACACGAGTTATGTTATAATGTTTGTCATTTGGTTGTTTAGTTACTTAGGCAGACATAAGCCTTGCCATTTCTACCTCCACGTCAAGCATCTAGATTTTTTAAAGGAATTATTATGAGTTAGTATTATTCTTGACTCGAGCTGATGTCGAGTCAAATTTTATTTACAAGTTTGACACCGAAGTGTTTCTTCTTCCATGTCGACACTTCTCTTTTCCAAATGCTAGCCACCCACCTATGCGTTGTCGCCGCCGCCGCCAGTCGTCTCCGATGGCCGTTGATCGTCGCCGCCCAGCCCCGCCGTTCCATCATAGTGTCGCCCCGTCTAGCCCTGGCTGCCTTCCAGCTACTGCAACACTGGCATTGCCACGCCTCTGTTTTTGCCATTTGCTACTCCAGGCCAGCATCCATACATGTGAGATCGGCCATAAACTGATCAACGAAGAGAGTAGGATCATCCTTCGACATTGGAACGACCGTCGCCATTGATTCCCAGCGAGGAGGTCACCAACGTGGACTATGCCGGTGGCAAGACTAGGTTTTTGGGCTTGAAATTCTGCTGTGTGCTGGAGAGAAAGGATGCAGCACCGGGTTGCAGAGGAAAGCCACTGCCTTTGTCATGTTCTTGAACTCAGTCCCACCAACCCGGAGCAACTCCATCAACCCATCGGAGCGAGGGACAAGGCGAGCCAACCCTTTGACCAAACACCCAGAGGGGCCATCGGGAATGTGGGGATCCCTGGCAACGCTTCCCCTGCTATTTTCCATCTTGCTGAACTTACGAACTCGTCGACCATGGATGAATCTTAGTCGTGTAATTTAGTTTGGTTTTCTTGTTGATTTAAAACCTTAAGCTCCCATGATTATTAAAACTTATTATCAATTAAAATTAATGTAATTTTGATAACAATTTATCACATTAAAATCAAATGTTATTAAAATAGATCATGATATTCACCAACAAACAACAAAATAAATGAACAGTGATGTCTAAACATGAACTCTACGTGCTTGCACATAGAAGAAAGAAAAAGAAAAGAAGATAGGGAAGGTACCAAAACAAGGAGGATGATCGCTCTGGCAAGGAAGAGGAGAAGAGATTTGGAACCGGTGATGGTGAAGAAGTAGCGACGGTTAGGGTATGGGAAAACACCCCAACATGAGAATTTAACCAGGTAGAGACGCTACCCAACTCCTTTCAAAAATCCCACTTTAAAAAAATAAAATTCTCCAACGTTCTATCCTTCCCAGACCAACTCAAAGATTTTTAAATAACGTAATCAGTCATAATTATATCATTCATTGTACCGATATGCTAAAGGTCATAATTGATTAATTTATAATATTTATTTTTTTCAAGAATTAATTTAATTAAATAATATTTATGGTTCGTTGTAAGATTTACCAAACCCTAAATAAAATAACCTCATTATTTTTCTTTTCAGGGTTTTACACGTGCGCTCACGCAGCACAGATGTCACACTTCCCTCATTCCATCTCTCACGGAAAACGCGAAAACTACATGTAGATAGGTCTGGGTAGGGATTTATATACTAGGCCTGAAGGCATCGTGAGCTGGATCTGAGTTTTGAAAACAAACTCGAGGGATCTCATCCTCGAGGGTTATTAATCCGAAAATAACATGCAACTAAATGGCCTGCGTGGAGTGGGATACAATAAATCCACCACTCGACACGTCCTCTTACATGTAAAAACAAAACACAATGGAGTATAAAGATAAAACTAGAAGAGAGTCCTAACGGACCTGGCAGAAGCTCCAAGTGTGTCCTCGTCCCTAGGCGGTGAGCACCTACTTTGTCCCTACACATCAAATCTAAAACCTAACACCCGTTAACTAAATGATGCATCAAACTCATCATGATCAACACACTCACAATACAAACAAGACCCATCAACAGTCAAACAATTATCAGTGTAGAAATAACTCTTACTCATCCTATTCATACAAATTTTATTATATTTTCTAAGTTATGTTATAGTCATTTAGCATGCTCAGATTTACTTTACTTAATCAGATCACTAATAGTCATTCATTATCAACCAATCATGCAAATTATCAGTTCAACTATAATCAGGCATTTATCACAATAATTAATCAATCCTAACATGTTGTGCTAATAAATATCAATTTTAAATAATTAAATTGGAGGTAATTATACCTTGCATCGTCGACAATTGGTGATGGCTAGGGTTTCATTTTGCATCTTGGAGCTTGAATTCGACGCTCGGTGGCATCCAAAGTTTGATCAGGTCCAACAAGATGAACTCGACCGAAGATCCAACGAATTCCAACAAATCTAGTTTTCCGGCAGGTTCCAACGGTTTTCTGGTGGATTCCAGCAATTTTTCAGCAGCTTCCAGCAATTTTCCGCCGACCAGCGGGATGACGGTGGTACGAGGTACCGTTGTCACTAGCTCGGTGAGCTCGACCCAATGGTGGAGATGGCAAGGATGGTAGTGGGGGCAATGATCGCCGTCAGTGGTGACGAGTTCAACCGGGGCGGTCGATCGCTCCGATCGGACCCATGGCCAGCCTTGACGACAGAGCTAGGGAGGGGGGAATGTTGGGGAGGTCGAGGGAGCGGTCATCGACATCACGGCAATGGCAGCATGGCTTGGACGGTGGCAAATCAACTAGGGGAACGTCACGCGTTTGTGGGGTGATTCTGGTATTGTGGCGGCGAGACGGTGGCCGAGGTTGGTTAGGGAAGCATGGCGACAACATGGTGGTATGGGGCAGCATTGATCGGCAGCAGTGCAATGTCAGCGACAAACAAAGGGGTGGCGGCGATGGGGTTTGGGGTGAGGAAGTGTCGGGAGGGAAAAGAAATACTTCGGTGGAAAACTCGTAAATAAGTATTGACTCGATTCCTACTTGAGTCAAAATAATAACTAGTTTGTAATAAATAAATAAAAAATCTAGACAAATATGGAAAATCCCATAAAATATATTACACACCATAACAATACAATGACTTGTTCTATAATTACTAACCCACCCAAACTACCTTATAATGCGTCCTAATGCGTTATTTGGCCTAAAATTATTTCTACGATCAAATACATAAAAAAGAAAAATACTGCATACGTTAATATATTTTGATAACTCATTTCTCACCATCTTTTTGACATTATCATCATATAATCAGGTACATTTCACCCTCATCGCTCATAACTCACGGCTGGCCTCGACTCAGCGTGCAATTCATGAAACTGATTCGACTCGAATCGACTGGTTCGCTATAGTTAACTTGGACTCAAGTCACGGGTTTTACAACCTTCCCTTCACAGAAAAATTTCGTCCTCAAAATTTTAACCAAGGAAGTTTCAAACTCATCCATAATCTAAAGAAAAATAATCTATAGTAAAATACCTGGTTGTGAAGCTAGTAGCTTGAATATCTCTGGGTATCGCTTCTTACTCTCATCTTTGTGTTCCCATGTAGATTCTTCAACTCCTTTTCGAGCCCACTACACTCGCACTAGGAAGACATCTTTCTTTCAAAGAATCTTCACTCTGTGATCCACAATCCGAACTACATTTTCTGGATATGTCAAGTCTTGTTGCAGCTCTATCTCTCTAAAGCTAATAGCATGAAGAGTTGTGTGGATGGTATTTCTTTAGCATTAACACATGGAAGACATCGTGCACAGTTGATGGGTGAGGCGGCAATGCTATCCTGTACGCCACTGGTCCAATGTGCTCGATCACATCAAACGGTCCAATATATCACAGACTGAGTTTCTCTCGCATCCCGAATCTTGTGGTTCCCTTAGTCAGAGAGACCTTCAAGAGAACATGATCTCCTAATGCGAAATGAATTTCTTGTCTGCGCTGATCAGCACAACTTTTCTGCCGGTCGTGAGCTACTCTCATTCTCCTCCTGATCCTCATTACCAATTCCTATGTCTGCTAGATCATCTCTGGTCCAACTATTACTGGCTCACTGCCCTGTACCCAACACACCTGGGATTGACATGGTCTATCGTATAGTGCCTCACATGGTGCCATTTGTATCGTTGCCTGATAGCTGTTATTGCTAAGGTAGGTGCCCTTCCCACCTTCCTCCAAAATCCAAAATGCATGCCCGGATCAAATCCTCCAGGATTTGTATGGTTCTCTCGGTCTACCCATCTGTCTGTGGGTGAAAGGCGATGCTGAATCTCAATTCAGTCCCCATAGCTGCTTGAAAAGCCTTCCAAAATTGAGACGTGAACCTTGGATCCCTGTCTCATATGATCTCCCGTGGTACTCCATGTAGCCTGACTATCTGGTCTCTGTACAGTGTGGCCAAAGTTGTCAGTGGGTAATCTATCCTAATTGGTATGAAGTGTGCTCTCTTTGTGAGTTGATCTACTATGACCTATATTGGATCCTGCAGTAGGCGGGTCCTAGGTAAACTGACTAGAAAGTCATACGCTATGCTCTCCCACTTCCACTATAGGGTTTTCAATGGCTATAGCCTTTCACCTGGGCGTGCGTGCTCGGCTTTCACTTGCTGACACACTAAACATCTGGCAACTATGTAATATACTTTTCTCTTCATTCATGGCCACCAATATGTTTGTCGTACATTGTGGTACATCTTCACTCCACCAGGATGCACTGAGCATCTTGATGTGTGAGCTTCATGAAGAATCATACCTCAAAGTCGAGGACACTGTGGAACATTTGGCACGGAAGAGTCGACTTCTATGTTCGATTAATCCATCTGCATCTCTGGTCAATTCCTGCTGTGTTCCCTCTTCTAACCATTGCCTCAACTATGGGTCTGCTTCCTGTTCAATCCTGATCTGCTCAAGTACACTCAGCGGAATGGTCAATCGTGCCATTATTCCAACCAACTGTCTCTGGCCTGTAGTGAACTGAGTCACACACATTGTGTAACGACCCACCCTAACCGACCCAGGTGTTACTTAAAAAGTCAAATGTTGTAAACATACTATTCATGAACATGAATCATAACACGATAAATAAGTCTAGAAAATTTATAAATCATAAAAATAAAACATGTTCTAATAGTATGTGACAATGCATAAAATAAACTAACTCAAAATCTGACAGTCTCAGACCATTTCCCATAGCCACATTTATAACACAAGAGAATAAAAAGGAAGTCCAATTTATTATCAATTCACCAAACCTTGGTTGATTAAAGAAACACCAACCACACTTTTATTCTTCAGTCCAAAGCTGTTCACCTGCGGAGGCAATTTTGTGTTAGTGATGAGGCCACTAAGCCGCATAATTAAATGAAACAAGTCAATATAGTCCTTATTATCATTTCACGAGACTTTTAGTTGTTATGAGCATATGTCGAGCTCTTAATATGCTGGAAGGGTGGCCACCCTATCCAGCTACCATCCCATGCATGCTTCAAGCTACGTGGCCCATGGCTTGTAGTTACCAATATTTGTTGTTGACTCACCCTCTCAATATCACAAGTGCATAATGAGCCGTCTTGTACCACTGTGCCCTGTCACCTTTTTCGGCCCGAGGGCATGTATATAATCTTTTAGGGGGTGTTGCCTTGTGTCGAATTGAGTCGACCCCAGTTGAGCTCGGTGCATGGTGGTCAGTTATGAACTCCAGTCGACCAAGACTCCCACATAGTAATTTTAAAGGGTGCGGTCCTATGTCGGACTGAGTCAATTCCTTGACCCCTGTTGCACTTGGTGCATGGTGGTCGAATCTGGGCTTAGGCTGACCAGGGCTGCCGAAAAGGGAAAATACAACATTTCAAATAATAATACGGACCTGGAATTGTGATGAGGCACTCGCAACTACGACACATGATCCTAATATGAATGTAATTTCTCTGAAGCCAAATGTGCTCACAAGCTATCTAGAGGATGTATCATTTTACATTAACAGAACTCTCCTTTAAACAAAAGATTATGTGTGGAATTCAAGAAGTCACTACGTTAAATTTTATAAATATGTGTGAAATTCAAAAAGTCATTTATGTGATAATGTAAAGTCAAAAAGTAATTATTAAGTTAATACGAATGTATGTTAAATCCTAAAAATATTATAAATATCATTATATTGATATGCCAAAGGTCAAAATCGATAATTTATAAAATTAATTTATTTTCAAGAATTAATTCAATTAAATAATATTTACGATTCGTTTTTAGATTTACAAAACCCTAAATAAAATAACCTAATTATTTTTTTCAAGGTTTTACACACTACTTCCAATCCTGCAGAGTACAAGACACAAGGCCTCTTGCTCAACTCATCTGCTACTACATTCGCTTTGCCCTCTTGGTATGCTATGTTGATCTCATAGTCTCTAAAATTTCCAACCATCTTCTCTGTCTGCTGTTTAAATCCTTTTATGTGAAGATATATTTCAAACTCTAATGATTTGTCAAAAGTTCGAAAGATGTTCCATATAAGTAGTGCCTCCATATTCAGAGTGCAAATATAACTGCTTCAAGTTCTAGGTCATGTGTAGGATAGTTACACTCATGCACCTTGAGCTGGCGAGATGCATAGGCTATAACTTTATCCTTTTGCATCAAAACACAACCTAGTCCAATTTAGGAGGCATCTATGTAAACTACAAAATCCTCGTGTCCCTCAAGCAATGTGAGGATAGGCGCCGAAGTCAATCTGTCTTTCAATGTCTTAAAACTCTGCTCACACTCGTCCGTCTATCTAAACCATTCGTCCTTCCTAGTCAGCCGTGTAAGAGCGGCTGCTATAGAAGAGAAATCTTGAATCAACCGTCTATAGTATCAAGCTAGGCCTAGGAAACTCCGAACCTCTGTAGGTGTCTTCGGCTGTTCGCACTGCACTACTGCTTCTATCTTGGCTGGATCTATTGAAATGCTTAATGCAAAGATGACATGGCCGAGAAAGTGCACTTCTGACAACCAAAAACTACACTTCGAAAACTTCTTGTACAATCTATGCACTCTCCGTGTCTGCAACATCATCCTCAGATGCTGCTCATGCTCTTCCTTTGACAAAAAATATACCATTATGTCATCCATGAAGATGATCATAAACTGGTCCAGGTATGGATTGAATACTATGTTCAACAAGTCCAGAAATGCTGCTAGGGCATTGATTACTCCAAAATTCATGACCAAAAACTCTTAGTATCCATATCTCCTCCTGAATGCAGCTTTGGAATGTCTTTTGCTCTAATCTTCAACTAGTAGTATCCTGACCTCAATTCAATCTTCGGGAAGATGATTGCTGAGCTCAACTAATCAAACATGTCATCAATTCGAGGAAGGGGGTATCTATTCTTAATAGTCGCATGGTTTAGCATCCTGTAATCGATGCATAAATGCATGCTTCCATCCTTCTTCCTCAAGAATGACACTGGTGCACCCCATGGGGAAACACTCAGTCTGATGAAACCTTGATCCAACAGTGTTTGTAATTGTTCCTTGAGTTCCTTGAGCTCAAGTGGTGCCATCTTGTACGGAGCTCTAGAAATTGGTCTTATTCTAGGCATCAACTCCATGGCAAGGTCTACCTCTTTGTCTGGCGGCAATCCAGTAATCTCCTCTGGAAATATGTCAATGAATTCTCTGACCACTAGAATATCCTCAATGCTTGGCTTGTCTCCTGAACCACTCTGTTCAGTGAAGACTAATGCTGCCATTATCAGTTCGCTGCTTCTGTCCTGCTATCTCACTGAATTCTGATAGGATATCCATCTTTGTTCTCTATCTCTACCTTGACCTTGGAAGAAAAAAAGCATCTTCCGTGGTAGAAAGTCATCATCTTTCTTTGGCAATCTATCACAGCTCCTTGCTTGGACATCCAGTTCATCCCAAATATCACATCAAATTCTTGTAGCTTGAAAAATATCAAATCTACTACAAGTTGTCACTGTTGAATCTCAACAGGGACATTATGCACACACTCGCCCGTAGATATCACACTACCGGTAGGAGTGGACACTAATAGTGAATGGCCTAAGTCTTCCATCTTACATCCAATTCTAGTTGTGTGCATTTACGAAATAAAAGAGTGTATGCAGCCAGAATCAAATAAGACTTGTGCAGGTACAAAGCCTACTGGAAGTGTACCTATCATGACTATCGTGTCCTCAAGTGCCTCTGCCACAGTGGCTACATACATCCTCCCTGGCTACTACTGTGTTGGGGTAAGAGGTGCTACTGGTGGTACTGCCTAATTCTACTCCCTCTGATCCTGAGCTGGTGGTACCTGTTGTCTACCCCTCTATTGTCTAGCTTGCCCTGCAGCCATGTACCCTCTTGGGTTCTATTCCCTCTGCTGCTGACTCGGTGGTTGTTGGTCTACACCTCTTCATCCTTGACCTTGGCTCTGTTGGCCTCTTTGCTATGGTTGCTGGGGAGCAGGGAGTGCAAGTCTCTACAGAGGCACTGGAAATGTCAACTGTTGGGTCTGGCCAATTGGACAAGTTGTGGCTCCATGCCTTGGTTGACTGCAACTGTAGCATGCGTCTGTGCCTACTCTACAGTCTGCACCCGCCCGTTCTGAGCTACGAGCTAAGTGTTACTATATGAAACTAAATGTCTCATAAATTAATTTTCTATTAATTTTCAAGATTTTAAATAAACTCTTGACTTAAAAGTTAATATAATAAATGCTTAGAATAATCTAAGTCCCATGAACCGAACCAAAATCCTACTGCCAAGCAAATAATCTTGAGAAAATAATAGTGTGATAATCGAGTCCTCTACCTATCCGACTCTACCCATCCTTCTATGCTCATACCTGCTGAGGCAATTCCGCGTTAATGATAAAAACACTAAGTTGTATAATTAGAAGAAATAATTAATATATTCCAAAACATCCGAATTACATCTTTTAGTGATTATGAGCCTATGTTGAGCTCTTAATATGCTAGGAGGGTGGCCACCCATCCAACTACAATCCCATGTATGTGCACACGCATTTGTGGCCCTCGGCCTGTTTTTACCGATATTTACCATTAACTCACCCTCTTGATATCACAAGTGCATAATGAGCCGTCTTGCACCATTGAGCCATGTCACCCCTTTCAGCATGGGGGCAAGTATTTAATGTTTCAGGGGTGCTGCCCTGTGTCGGATTGAGTCAATTTATTAACCCCGGTTGCACTCGGTGCATGGTGGTCGAATATGAACTCAAATCGACCAAGACTCCCACATAGTAATTTTTTAAGGGTGCTGCCCTCTGTCGGACTGAGCCAATTCTTTGACCCCGGTTGCGCTCAGCGCATGGTGATCGAATGTGGACTCTGGCCGACCAAGACTCCTAAATCGAAATATATAACATTTTAAGTAATTATACGAACTTGGTATTGTGATGAGCAACCCACAACTATGACACACGATCCTAAAGCTTTCCCTTTGTGAGTCAAATGTGCTCACAAACTATTCAGAGGATGTTTTATTTAACAACAACAAAACTCTCATTATATAGAAGATTATGTGTAGAATTGAAGAAGTCACTACATTAAATTTTATAAATATGTGTGGAATTCAAAAAGTCATTTGTGTGATAATGTAAAGTCAAAAAGTAATTATTAAGTTAAGACGAATAAATGTTAAATCCTAAAAATATTATAAATATCATTATACCAATATGCTAAAGGTCAAAATAGATAATTTATAATATTAAATTTTTTCAAGAATTAATTTAATTAAAAAAAATTTACGGTTCGTTCTAGGATTTACAAAACCCTAAATAAAATAACCTAATTATTTTTTCAGGGTTTTACAGACGATATCCATAAGAATGCCTCCTCTGCATCCAACTTCCCAAAGAAAGGTAGTCCACCATTCTCCACGAACCTTTCATACTGCCACAGCTCCAAATTCCTTGCATCCACTAATCTATTCGATCCTTCTCCTCATTTGTACTATGGAAATTGTGGTCTTGTCCCTACAGGTACACTATCAAATCCTGTAGCACTACTTCCACCTACAGTCTACTCGCTACCTGCTACTGCGGTTCCACTGACGTCTAGTCTCATCCTCCCCTGAAGTGGGTCAATTAGAGGAGTTGTTGTTGGAGTAGCCCTCTGCTTGTAGCGGTGGAGGAGGAGGCAGCGGTTGAGGACCCATGGGAACAGATGGCTCTCCTCGTGCCTCTTCATCCACTGCTGGTCTCTTCTCAGCTCTGGCCACTGAAAAGAGCTATCTTCCTGAGCTCTCTCCTGAATTCCTCTTGGTTCTACTACATCTGTATCTATACCTCAGCCAATCTGGCAATTGCTGCATCTCTCTCTTGTCAACTACTTCTACTACGGTGACTGTCACTTCGATTGTCTCGGTGACGGGTCTCACTACGTCAACTATCTGACACTAGCACACTAGTCCCTACTAGTGACATGGTGGTCCTCAGTCGACTAGATGTTGTGTCACTGTGACCATGGTCGAGACTCTCTTGTCTAGGCATTGGATGGGATGGGGCCCAAATTTGCGTCCTACGAGTCTGGTTCACCATCCTACTGGTACTCTCTACTCTAATCTAATCACCCTGTTGCACCACTGTTTGGTAAGAAAATCTACAAACCAAAAACATTAAGATAGAAAAATACCTGTTGGTACAGCTCGGAGCAGCTTTCACACACATGTAACCTGTAATGCATCTACCATCTTAATCAACCAAGAGTTAGCTCTGATACCATTACTGTCACACCCTGTTTTGGCTCACCCATGGACCGGCCTGGAAATATCACCGCAGAGCTAATATCAATCTCTGACACTAGGAGAGCTAACTCTCCTGTTCAATAAGAATCTCATATACTTCCTCAAGAACTCTCACAAGGGCAGTAATGGGAGTCGTCACCCTCGAGCGATAGCATCCCCTTTCCATATCTTTCTCTTTCAATAACATTCTCTTTTCTTGGCTATTTAAACTATCCCTTTGTGCGGAAAAATCAATTCTCTTTCATCTTAGCCCTCTACATCCACCGTATTACTCCTGGCCTTGAGTAGAAGGGCCGAGTACTCTCAGACATGCACCTTCAGTACTGTAAAACCCATGATTCAAGTCAGGGTTTTATAGTCTAAGTTGGTAGGTTTGACCATTATTTTCAATCGGGTCAATTTCAAAACACACGTACCGAGCCGAGGCTGGTTTTGTGTTATGAACCATGAGAGTCATGTGTGCCCAAGTATATGATGATAACACAAGTAAAACAATAGCAGAATGAGTTATCAGAATATATAAGAATATGCCAGATTTTTCTTTATTTATTTTAATTAAATTGTAAAATTATTTTTAGGCCGAATAACGTATTAGGAGGCGTTACAAGCAGTTTGGTTGGGTTATTAGTTATAGAGCATGTCATTAATGTGTATTATATTTTGTTATATTTTAATTAAGAGTCAACCATTTATTTTTCTCACTAACCATTCATTTTTCTCATTGACCATATGTTTTTCTCAACTGACCATTCCGTTTTCTCACCCTGGCATCTATATATTCCACACTTCTGCCATTTAGCCACCATCATCCTTCTCACTCAACTTCCTTCTTCTTTTTCTTCCTTCCCTCTTCCCCACAATCCTCACTCGAGCCGGCCACAAATTTGTCGTCGTCAATGTGTGACTGACGATTAGGTATAGACTTTTATCCGATTTAATTATTTAAAATTTATAATTATTAAGCACAACATGCTAGGAATGATTAATTATTGTGATAAATGTCTGATTGTGAATGAAGTGATGATTTGTATGATTTGATTGATAGTTAGTGATCTAATTAAGTAAATTAAATTTGAGCATGCTAAATGGATGCAACGTAAATTAGAAAAACTTAATAAAATTGGGATGAATAGGATGAGATATTTTTACATTGATTGTTTGACAATTATTAGATGATGATAACATTATATGTGTGATATTCATGATGAGTTTGATGCATCAGTCAGTTAGTGGGCGTTAGCTTTTAGATTTGATGTGTAGGGACGGAGTATGAGCTTGCCGCTTAGGTGCGTGGACACGCTTGGAGCTTCTACCAAGTCTGTTTAGGACTCGCTATCTATTTATCGTCTCATTCTATCGTGTTTTGTTTAGAACAGGATAGAGGACGTGTCGAGTGGTGGTTTTATCGTATCCCACTCTACACGGGCCATTTTGCCGATCGTATTTTCGAATTAATAATCCTCGAGGATGAGATCCCTCGAGCATGTTTTCGAAAACAAGATCTACCACAAGATGCCTTTCGGCCTATATTATATAATTCCCTACCCAGGCCTCTATATATATATATATATATATATATATATAGTTTTCGCGTTTTCAGTGAGATGTGTGACGGAGGAAATCGATGACCACATCTTAAGATAGAGCATGTGCTTGTCAAAGCTGGCTCTAGAACTGGTGAGCATCCACTTCATTCCTGAGGGATCTTGACAACTCCACCTTTGAGTTCCTCAAACCCGGAGAAGTCTAGAGGTTTACGAGTACTGCTATGTAGCACATGTCTAGACTTGTGGTGAAAAAGGGTATTGAAGGCGCATGTATGAGAGTACTTGGCCCCTGTACTCAAGGCCAAGAGTAATACAGAGGATGTAGAGGGCTGAGATGAGATGAGACAATGATTTTGATAGTTTGAAATGGTCAAGGAAAGAGAATGTTATGGAAAAAGAAAGTTATGGAAAGGGGACACTACCACTTGAGGGCGACGACTCCCATTACGGCCCTTGTGAGAGTTCTTGAGGAAGTATATCATATTTTTATTCAATAGGTGGGTCAACTCTCCTGTGCCAATTTGATATTAGTTATTTTCTAGACCGGTAACACTCATTACTGACGATTTTTTATTATTTATGTAGGTGAGAATCTCGAGGACTGAGCACTGTCAAGACTACGAAGGAGTAGTAAAGCTGTTGCACACAAGTACCTGCCTCACGTAATAAATGGAAATGATGATTTCTAAGTTGTGTGAATGATGAGATTGTTTTAGATGATTTTGTGACTATGAATGTTTAGCTTGTGGAACGAAACTAGAATGAAAGTGAAATAAAAATGTCATGTTTTGGAATTATATTGATATAAATATTTATTATTGCACTTTTAGGAAAGACTCAGTCTATTTTATTTAATTTAAATATTATTTATTTTTGAACCTATTTTCACGATTATTCTATCTGGTGCACAATCACATATCATGGCAGAACCCAAGCATCCATTTCATGCATTATATACTTGCACTACCATTTTAAGACACTGAGGGGAGATCCATGTCAGCTTAACCAAATCAAGTAGTTTGACGAATGGCTTGGTTGCCAGTGACATGTTTGGGTCGATTCACTGGTGAATCGGAATGGGGTGTTACAAGTACCCTTTTACATTGCAAGTCTAGACATGCGCTGCACAGCAGTACCCATAAACCTCTACACTTCTCCAGGTTTGAAGAACTCAAAGGTGGAGTTGTCAGGATCCCATAGGAATGGAGTGGATGCTCACCAGTTTCAAACCCGCTATGGACTAGCATGTGCCCACTCGAGCTGCACGGCTGTCACACTTCCTTCATTCCATCTCTCATTGAAAATGTGAAAACTACATGTATATATGTAACAACCCGCCCGTTCTGAGCCATGAGCCAAGTGCTACTTTATGAAATTAAGTGTCTCATTAATTAATTTCCTATTAATTTTCAAGATTTTAAATAAATCCATAACAATAAATTTAATATACAAATGCTTGGAATAATTTAAGCCCCATGAACTGAACCAAAATCCCACTGCCATGCAAACAATCTTGAGAAAAGAATAATCCAATAATAGGCTCCTCCCGCTATCCCGACTCTACCCATCCTTCCATGCTCATACCTGCGGAGGCAATTCTGTGTTAGTGATAAAAACATTAAGTCATATAATTACAAGAAACAATTAATATATTCCCCACAGCATCTGAATTATGTCTTTTAGTGATTATGAGCCTATGCTGAGCTCTTAATATGCTGGGAGGGTGGCCGCCCATCCACCTACAATCCCATGTATGCACACACACGCTATGCAGCCCTTGGCCTGTAGTTACTAATATTTGCCATTAACTCACCCTCTTGGTATCACAAGTGCATAATGAGCCGTCTTGCGCCACTGTGCCCTGTCACCCCTTTTAGCATGGGGGCAGGTATTTAATCTTTCAGGGGTGCTGCCCTGTGTCGGATTGAGACAATTCATGAACCCCAGTTGCGCTCAGCACATGGTGGTCGAATATGAACTCATGTTGATCAAGACTCCCACACAGTAATTCTTTTAAGGGTGCTGCCCTGTGTCAGACTGAGCCAATTCTTTGACCCTGGTTGCACTCGGCTCATGGTGATCGAATGTGGGCTCAGGCCAATCAAGACTCCCAAATCAAAATATATAACATTTCAAGTAATTATACGAACCTGGTATTATGATGAGGAATCCGCTACTGTGAAACACGATCCTAAAGCCTTCCCTTTGTGAGTCAAATGCGCTCACAAATTATCCAGATGATGTTTCATTTAATAATAGAACTCTCCTTATATAGAAGAATATGTGTGAATTCAAGAAGTCATTACATTAAATTTTATAGAAAAGAATGTAATCACTCATAACTATATCATTTGTGTGATAATGAAAAGTCAAAAACTTACTATTAAGTGAATAAGAATGGGTTATAAATGATATTGGTTCTTAAGAATTTATTTAATTAAATATTATTTATGGTTTTAATAAGATTTATAAAACCCTAAATAAAATAACCTAATTATTTTTTTCGGGGTTTTGCAATATAGGTATGGGTAGGGATTTATATACTAGGCTCGAAGGCATCGTGAGCTGGATCTGAGTTTCAAAAACAAACTCGAGGGATCTCATCCTCGAGGGTTATTAATCCAAAAATAACGTACGACTAAATGGCTTGCGTGGAGTGGGATACAATAAATCCACCACTCGACACGTCCTCTTACCTGTAAAAACAAAACAAAATGGAGTATAGAGATAAAGAAGAGATACCCAGAGATATTCGAGCAATCAACTTCATGACTAGGTACTTTAGCTAAGACTTAGCTCTTCAGATTATTGGTGAGGTTGAAACTTCGTCGGGTAAATTTCAAGGATGAAATTTTCCTAAGGAGGGAAGGTTGTGAAACCCATGACTCAAGTTAGAGTTTTATAGTAGCGAACTAGTCGGTTTAGCCATTGGTTGAATCGAGTCAGTTTCATGCCACACATGCTAAGTTGAGGCCAGCTGTGTGTTATGAGCAATGAGGGTCAAGTGTACCCAAGTATATGATGATAACATCATAAAAATGATGAGAAATAAATTATCATAGTATATGATAATATGTCGTTATTTTCTTTTATGTATTTTATCGTAGAATTATTTTTAGGCTGCATAACGCATTTGGACGTGTTATATAGAAGTTTTGGGTGGGTTATTAGTTATAATACATGTCATTTTGATGTTATGGGATTTTCTCATATTTTTTAGAATTTAATAGGAGTCCGTTATTATTTTTTACTCGAGTTGGAGTCGAGCCAACTTTTATTCACGAAATTGCCACCCAAACCCTCATCCTGATCGCTGCTCCATCCTCACCGTTGACACCTCCTCCGGCTGCCACACTACTATCAAGCTCTGCCGAAGAGTCGCTGGAGCGTCGTTGTGCTGTTCCCCACCATCTCTGCCACCACTAGACCTCCATGACACCTCAACGTCTCTAGAATGCGCCGCACTCCCATCGCTATTGAGCCACCGTCGCCGCCCATTCGACCACAGAAACCTTTCATCCTCACTGAGCGCCGCCATTAAGACAGGTCAAGGGCTGATCGGGCAAGCCAAACGACCCCGGCTAACTCATGGCCACCGACGGCAACCATTGCCGTCATAGTTGCCCTCACCACCACTGTGGTTGTATCGAACTCACCGAACTAGATGCTGGCCCACAACCCTATCACTTCACCAGAAAAGTCACTAGAAAACTGTTGAAAAATTGAATTTTTCTTAAATTCCACAAAATTTTTTGAATTTTATCTGAATTCCTCTAGCCAAACCTAATTGACCTTTGGATACTACCGAGTGCCAAATTCGAGTCTCAAACTACACGATTGACTAACAACATGAGGTATAATTAACTCTGACCTAATTATTTAAAATTAATAATTATTAGTACAATATGATAGGATTTGATTGATTGGGTGATAAAATAATTTGATTGTAAATAAAATGAATTTGTATGATTTGAATTGTATGGAAATAAATGTTAACGAACTAATTAAGTAAATTAGGTATGAATTGTTAATTAACTGCAACGTAGCCTAAACAATCATGATGTAGGTTGATGTAAATTTCTGATATGATTGAGTATGTTAGTTGGGATGTGCGAATGTATCATAGCAAGCATTAGCTTTTACTTTTGATGTGTAGGTACAGAGTAGGAACTTGCCGCCTAGCCACGTGGACATGATTGGAGCTTCTACCAGGTTCATTTAAGAATCGCTTCTGGTTTGACTCTTTCACTCTATCGTGATTTATTTTAACAGGTAAGTGAACATGTCGAGTAGTAGATTTATAGTATCTCACTCCACATGGGCCATTTTGTCGTTTGAATTTCTGAATTAATTACCTTGGAGTATGAGATCTCTCAAGTTTGTTTTTGAAAACTCAGATCCGAATCATGATGCCTTCGGACCTACTATATTGCAATCCCCACCTAGACCTATGTACATATAACTTTCTCGGGTTTTCTAGTGAGATGTGAGACAAGGGAAAGTCAACTCATGCTCACTGCGAGCAGTTGCACGTGCCAGTGAAAGCGGGCCTTGGATTGGTGAGCGGGTTTTTCCATTCTCGAGGGATCTGACAACTCCACCTTTGAGTTTCTCAAACCTAGAGAAGTGTGGAGGATTACGGTATCGAAGGCCCTTGCTTGAGAGTACTAGACCTCTGTGCTCAAGGCCAGGAGTAATACGGTGGATTTAAAGGGCTTTAGGATAATTGATTTTACTACGTAAGGGATAGTTTGAAATTGTCGATGAATCTGACGAGTAAGAATGGGACACTGTCGAGCTGAGGTAGACGACTCCTGATTAGTGCCCTTTTAAGAGTTGTTAATGCAGAAGTATATAAATGATTTTATTTAACTGGAGTGTCAGCTCTCCTTTGCCATTTGGGTTATTAGTTATTTATGGACTAGCAATACTCATTACTGATGTTTTTGCATTATATATGTAGGTGAGAACAAGAATGACTAAGTACTATCAGGATTGCAGAAGAGCAAAAATGCACCATGTACACATATACCTGCTGAATTGAATGAAAATTTGGTGTGATGAATTGTTATGAATTATGGTAGATGAATATTATAATAATTTGTTACAAGAATTGTTGCTTAAAATTAATGATAAGGTTGGTGTGATAGCATTATAAATAGAACTAAATGAGATGAGCTAATGGGGATGAGACCCTACTTAGGAAGATAAAAGATGATTATGATGTGATTGTATGTGAAAAGAAAATGTTTTGGCATTGTTTTTTGTTTTCATTGTTATATATATATTGTTTGTTGTTGATAAGGTGGTCCCTATTGTACTTCTAGGGGAGACTCTATCCGTTTTGTTTTAAAAATCGTTATTTTTGAACTTTTAATGAGCTTGCATTGTTTTAAATATGGTTGATATATCATAGCATTCATCTAGAACCACGCTAGAGTTTAAACATTTAATCCATGCATTAAATGTTTACATCATTACTGTGAGACCCTGAAGGTAGATCCAAATCGGCTTAATCGAATTAAGTAGATTAACGAACAGTTCTGTAGCCAGTAGTGTTTCCCATCCGGTTTGTGGGTGAATCGAGTTAGGGTGTTACATAGGAGTTGTTGAACCACATAATCTTGTCTTGAGTTCTCTATTCTATTTTCTTTCATTCTTTATTATTTGTGATTACTAATCATAGAGGTTTGTACAATTATCCCAACATAAGGATGAGTTTAGATCTCTAATGTTCATAAGTTTGATCTGAATTTGATTTGATCTGAACTAGTTTCAGATCAAATTCGAGTTTAGACTTTTTGGATATAAATATAACCGAAAATATTTAGATCAGATACATGTTTGTTGTAATCTGATTCATATATGATTCAAAAGGCAATATTTTATACAATTATATTTTAAAATTATAATGACCTTGCACTAATGTGCTTAAAAGTATAATCACCATTCAAGGGTGACTTGTATTCTATTTACAATTGAAGTTTTTTTGCCTAATGCCTTAATTATTTTACATTTTTTAAAAAATTAAAATTAAATTTCCTATCGATTGCACATAAAATCACTGTCGATAAAGTTTTAATTGCCCAATGGATTGCCACCTATTGGGGTTCTAATTTTCCTCCAAGGCTTATTGATCGTGGTGTTTGGCCACCACGAAATTACCATTAGTAAGCAATTTAGCTACAAATGAGTTGTCCATTTTCCTTTTTTCTAAATAAAAATGAGTTCAAGTTTTTTGTCTAATTGAAATTAATTTTTTAAACTTAGATATAATTCTTTACTCAGACCAAAAATATTTATAACATTATGAGTAAAATACCCTAGTAGACTCTAAAATAGTATGTAAGTCACATTTAAATAATAAATAAAATGTCTTAAGTTACTTTTTGATAGTATTTTTATTTTTATTTAATTATATAACCAAGCAGTTAAATCATTTAATAGCATCTCGAGTCTTGAATTGTCAAAAAACGAAGAACTTTAAATTAAAAAAAAGAGACAAAAAAAAATCAAAATAATAATAATAATAATAATAATAAAGAGTTTATTAATTAACGCCGCTCATTTTCAAGACAAAGCTCAAAAGAAAGAAATTCCAAAGCCGCCGGGCGGGTCCCACAAAAAATGGCCGCCCCAGAAAAGAATCGGCTGCTGCAAAATCTGACGTCGCCAGCTCACACTCCCTCCAATAATGGGGACGTCGTCGTCGCCCTCCTCCTCGCCGTCGCCGGCGGCGGATGGAAACGGCGACGCCGCGGTCTCCGGGTCTGCGGGGAGGGCGGCCATACCGCCTTACATGAAGGCAGTGTCGGGGTCGCTGGGCGGGGTGGTGGAGGCGTGTTGCCTGCAGCCCATCGACGTGGTGAAGACGCGGCTGCAGCTGGACCGGGCGGGGCAGTACAAAGGGATCGGCCACTGCGGCGCCACCGTGTGGAGGACGGAAGGGGTGAGGGCGCTGTGGAAGGGCCTCACCCCCTTCGCCACCCACCTCACCCTCAAGTACTCCCTCCGCATGGGCTCCAACGCCCTCCTCCAGTCCGCCTTCATGGACTCCCGCACCGGCGCCCTCTCCCAGCCCGCCCGCCTCGCCTCCGGATTCGGCGCCGGCGTCCTCGAGGCACTCCTCATCGTCACCCCCTTTGAGGTTCTCTCTCTCCCTCTCTACCTCCCTCCTTTTAACCTCTTGTTCCGTCTGATCTTGTTCGTGGTTATGTTAGGTTGTTGGATCCCGAGTCTTTTTTGATCTAGATTGGATGAGTGATGTTGTTTTTTATGTGTAGTTAGTGGATCCCTTGTCGTCAACGATGACTAATGATGCTTAACTTTCTGGTGATTATTTTAGGTTAATAATTATGTTTCCTAGGGAGGTTGTTCACAATCCTAGTGATTTCGGTCAGTTATTTTCATTACTAGAGGTCTCACTCTAACTTCCATAACTAGGATTATCAATTTTCAGCAGTAAGGAAGCATCATTAGCCATTTGACAATCATATATAATATATATGTATACTATGTGGACAATTTCTACTAATTGAAGTATACATCAACTTGAAATTCGATCTTGCATAAATTATACAAAAGTCTTTATTCGACGCGATTAGAATCTACTCCTAATTGAATGTTAAATGTTGTTTTGTTGTTTGGATGTGTACCTTTATATAATTTACTGCTTTTTAGTAAGTATTTTAACAATTATATAATAGATTATATTAATAAACGATTTCCCTACTTAGTCAAGTCTGACCAAAGTTGAAATACGGGCTTGCTTAAATTATAAGAAGCCTCTATCCGATGTGATTAGAGTCTACTTGTACTTGAATGTTGAATGCCAAACGTTGTTGTTGTTGTTCGGATGTGCAGCTATATATAATTTAGCTTTTTACTAATTATTCTAGTGGATCTTAGAAGCTTTAAAGGGCACAAACTAAGGACTTTGAGATTTAGATTGTTGAGGTAGTTTCTTGTTCTTTGGATTTTGTTGTTAGGTTCTGAATTTTTCGATTAATTGTTTGAATGTTGTTATTTTGATGTGTATGGGTGGATCTTTGAAGCTGTAAGTGGTATAAACCGAGTTGTTTGAGCTGTTGTAGGTTGTTGAAGTAGTTGCTTGATATATTACTCTGTTTTTCTTTTGGAGTTTGGTGTTAACTCTTGTGAGTGGTGAATGCAACAAATCATTCAATTTTCAAGTACTTGTCATCCCTTATGTACTACAGGGTACAAGATCTTAGTCCAACTCCAGACATTTAGAAAAGCCTATTTAAAGGAATTATAACATAATAGTAGTAACTAGCAACCCACGGAAACATGCGTGCTTTTCGGAAGTCAATGGTACCCAGGTCGAGTTAGACCAGAGTATTACTTTGATTGCAAGTTTAAGTTTGCTGAAAATAAATGAGTTACTGCATTTTGCTTTATGAGCTTAGTGTTAACTCTAGTGAATAGAACAATATAAACAATGTTTAAGAATCTTGTTAGTTATTATGCAGCATAAGCTACAAGATCTTTATCTATCCGTAAACATTAGAGAAAGCCTACTCAAAGGAATCTGAAAAACCTAAGCAGTTGAAAAGTTTAAAGATTGAATGTTTTTAGGAAGTCATTGTTATAGGAAGATGTCTTTTATTCATTTCTCAGTTAGCGTTAGATCAGAAGAGTTTATTTACAAGTTTCATACTGCTGATGGTAGAAGGAATTACTGAATTTGTTCTATAACAGTGACTTGTTAAAATGACATAATATTTGAATTGTGGTTGTATGAATTTTCTGTATGTATTGCCATCTTCACAACATTGAAGCTAGAGTTCGTTTATTTATTATGATGACTACATTGATGATTCTCTAAAAATCATGCTATTATGCCTATGCTAAATTTCAAATGATGATGTGAAAGCTTTATTTTGTTTTTATGGTTGCCTCATCCACAATAAAAACAGGTCTTTTATTTGCTCAAGTTTAGTATTTATTGATTTAAATGTGAAGGCCATTAATCAATGACCAAAAAATGTTTCAACTGAAGCCTACCTAATATAACCTGTGCATAGCGATGCTTATTATGTAAATGGTGGTTTATTTCATGTCTGTTTGTTATATGTCTGCTGGAAAAAAATTTCTCTTTGAATTCATTTGGTTTTATAGCTATGTTTTAGGTGCCTTGTTGAGAAGGGATAGCTAGGATAAAAAGAAACTAGAATATAGAGCAAATCGAAAAACCTTAAGAACATATTAAACGTGCTCTAAATAATGACTACTATAACCCTAATTTGGTCTTTATAATTGTATAATCTCCATAATTCTATTTTTTATTGCTATCCTTAAAGATATGTTTAGCAAGAGCACCTCAATGCGCAGTAACACTGGAAATGACATTTCCAGCATGTCCAGTTAGACATGATGTGTAAGTTATGTCTAATGGACATGAGGCTCATGACTTTTCCAATCATGTCTAAGTCTAAGACGAATAATAGGCCCCAAAAGTATTTGCTAGGAAGATGAAGTCTGGTACATGTATTTGTCGGTTCTTTCCCAGTGAATTTAAAAAGACTATTGTCCCTAAAGATCCACTTAGCAAGAGCACCTCAGAATGTTGATTTACAACCAGTTTTTGCTTTGAATTTAAAAAGACTTCTTTCTGTCTTTGTCAATGTGTTGCTGCAAGGGTATGTAAGACTGATGGAAAGGAAGTTATAATTATTATTTGACTTATAGGATGTATATTAAAGCTCATGGAAAACTTGCTGAGCATTGCCTTTGTGTTATTTTCAGGTAGTGAAGATCAGGTTGCAGCAGCAAAGAGGCTTGAGCCCTGAGATGCTGAAGTACAAGGGACCGATTCATTGTGCCCGTATGATTGTACGTGAAGAAGGTCTTTTTGGACTATGGGCTGGAGCTGCACCAACTGTAATGCGCAATGGCACAAATCAAGCTGCCATGTTTACTGCTAAAAATGCATTTGATGGGGTCCTGTGGAACAAGCACGAGGGAGATGGGAAAGTCCTCCAGCCATGGCAGTCCATGATTTCTGGCTTCCTGGCAGGAACTGCAGGACCTGTTTGCACGGGGCCGTTTGATGTAGTTAAGACTAGGCTCATGGCTCAAAGTCGATCAGAAGGTGAGGTCAAGTATAAAGGCATGGTACATGCCATTAGGACCATATATGCAGAAGAGGGTTTGCTTGCACTTTGGAAAGGTTTGCTTCCCAGGCTTATGAGAATTCCTCCAGGCCAGGCAATTATGTGGGCTGTAGCTGATCAAATCATAGGTCTGTATGAAAGAAGTCATTTACAAAATGCATCTTTATAGGAAACTTTTCAATTGTGCATCGTAAATGAAATGTTGTTTTTTTGCTCTTGAGATCTTTACGTGAGTGATTGTAATAGAAAATTTTTTTGAGGTGCAACTCAATTTCAATTTTCGAGGAGATTTTTAATGGCTTGATATAAGGGAGACGGTTGAAAACTTCCATTTCTGCATTGTGCTTATTGGAAACTTATTAAAACATCTGTTCCCTCTCAATTTAAATTTTAAGGTTTACACAATTTAGTATTGGATCGTCTTACTGGCATGCATTTGCGGAGTCAGGGAATGGCTTCCATCCCGTCTTGTGCTCTACAACCTTGTTAGATTCCATTCAAAGTCTTCCTTGTGAATGGAGACGGAGACTGCAGAGCATCCCAACATGAATTGCCATTTTAGGAGATTTTTAGTCACCACCCAATCTCAATTTGGATGTGGAATTAAGATGAGAAATACTGTAAACTCATGTCTCGTATCATGAGCTTGTAACATATTATTAGCAAAATTGACATGCAGAACTCCAGGAAGTGAGGGAAAAGGGTCTGCTACAACTGCAATTTTGTGTGATTCTGCCCAACCCTGTCCAGCCTTGTCTCGAACCTTGTTGGTGAACATTCGGTCAAGAAGGACTTTTAGTTGTGCACTTGACACGGTAACATTTTTCCTTTATTCAGATTTGGGTCCCGCAATGTATAAATATTAGCGAAGTTATTAATATTATTTTCATAAATAGATGATTTTGAGTAGGCTATATTTCCTTTCTTACTCCAATTATTAAATCACTCGCTTTGATAAAAAAATGGCTGATGAGGGTATGGGCATTACAACAAAAGCTTGATAATTTGGTATGGCTACTTAAAATCTTTCGATTCTAGTAAAGAGTCTTATATCGTTATTAACTGTTCAGCTCCGCCTAGCGCGTTTGGTTTAGATCATTGCGTTGGGTTTTATTTCCAGTTCTAAAACATGGGGCGTCATATAGCGCCGTCTGATTCCTTCGTTTCACCACCAATCTGGCTGCTGGAAAGTCAATTTTGGGTCACATGACAAGATGAACAAGTTAAATAGAAATTGTAGACTTCCCATAGTCATTATATATATGCTTACTAATATGTTAAGTGTGTTACCATACGCACATGGATGCAAAAAATAATGACACATATGTTATGATACATACGGATAAGTTTTCAATAAGCAACAACGTAGACAAGAAAACGTCAAAGCTGACGAAGTCAATATAGATTTGAGCATGGCAGCTTCAGAATGTAGGGCTGTTTATGGTCCGGTCT
The DNA here is from genome assembly GCA_033002965.1 of Piper betle. Lineage (NCBI taxonomy): Eukaryota > Viridiplantae > Streptophyta > Magnoliopsida > Piperales > Piperaceae > Piper > Piper betle. Next base: position 60,186 of record JAURVB010010642.1, read on the forward strand.
GAGTTAATTTTTAGAGCCCGATTATAATGAGTTCGAGTTTTATTCAGTCCGAATTGGGCTTTTAAAAAATCGAGTTCGAGTCGGATTTTCCAAAATACGATACAACCGAGATCGGCCCGAGCCTTTCTAAAATCGAATGTTCGAGCCTTTCGAGCTTTGAATTGGGGTACGGTGGCGACAGCGATTTGTGAGACAGTAGGGAAAAGTAGCGGCGGCTGGTGGCCGGCGACGGGCGATGGGCGGCGATGAGCGACGGGCGACGACGGGTGGCGACGGGCGGCACAGGCGACGTGTGATGGGCGGCGACTGGTGACGGGCAATGGCCACCATTTTTTTCGGGATAAGGTAAAGGAGGGGCGACTGACGACGGCCAGGGAGTGTGTACTGGAGTGGTTATTCTTTTGAGTACAGGAGGCCAAAGTTGGCACATTTTTATTTTTAGCGAAGATCTTTTCTTTATTTACCTCCTTCCACTCATCATAATTCAGAATTTCGACCTACAGGAGCTGTTAACGATGCAACTTCGATAGTACTCTTCAATGCAATTCAGAATTTCGACCTCACTCACTTCAATTCCAAAAAACTATTGCAGTTCATTGGCAATTTCTTATGCTTATTCATCACAAGCACTCTGCTAGGCGTACTTGTAAGTTACTTTTGATCACTTTGCCCCTCCCTCTGATTGCTCCATCTGATATTCACATCTTCTTGATTTATCAGGCCGGACTTCTCAGTGCATACATCATTAAGAAACTTTATTTTGCAAGGTATATTAATTACTCTAGCAGCCTTTCGTATGCATGCATGATGTGCAAGAAATTTGTTTCTTAAATTGGGCAATTGGCTGAAAGTTTTCTTTCCAGACTTGAAATGATTTTCCATTAATTGGTAACAAGCTTTGAATTGAATTGTTTTTTTCCCCATTAATCGTTATAACAATGTGAGTTGCATTGTTAGCATTTCCAACCTTTTGACAAATATAGTTGCAATTTTGATAACAAAACTTATGTTCTATGCTCACTCATTTCCAAACAAGTCATTACTTGCTTTTAAAGATTCCAATCTAGCTTGGATCCTTGTAGGCAATCAGAGAAATTTTTGGGCTTTCAATTCATTGTATGGATTTGACCTTCCACAAATATATTTACGTTTTCATTTTGCTCGTCGTCTCTTCAAATTTGGTTTCTCTGGCTAGCTACTTAAACTCATATTTTTATTCAGTCGGGCACTCTACTGATCGTGAAGTTGCGTTGCTGATATTAATAGCATATCTTTCTTACATGTTGGCAGAAGTAAGAGTCTTCTCTAAATTGTTGATGTAGTGTTAGTGTTTCTTTTCATCAATAACACATTTATTTTCATTTCTATGTTTTTAGTTGTCAAATTTGAGTGCCATTTTGACCGTCTTCTTTTGTGGCATTGTGATGTCTCATTATACATGGCATAATGTGACAAAGATCTCTAGAGTGACTACCAAGTATGGTGAAAATGTCCTTACAATTTTTACCACACAAGCTCAAATTGTTCCACTTTTTCTCATTTAGTTTGTCAACATCATTATTCACATTATTTGCTTCAGGCAAGCCTTTGCAACTCTGTAATTCATCGCAGAGATATTCATTTTTCTGTACGTCGGCATGGATGCTCTGGACATAGTGAAATGGAGATTCGTTAACCCGGTATTTGTATCTTTATTTTTCATATGCAGTTATCTGTCATGAATTTAGTTTAGCTTACAAGAAAAAGAACATCTACCCTTGAATTGTATTTGCTTGCTTATTTTGAAAAATGGCATTCATGATTTATATTTCTTTCGCAGCCCTTTTACATCAGTTGCAGTGAGTTCTATATTACTTGGCATGGTTCTCATAGGCAGAGCATCATTTGTTTTTCCTCTATCTTTCTTGTCCAATACTACCAAAAAAGTTCCTCATGAAAAAATCGACTTTAAGGAGCAGGTGAGTTATTAAGCATTTTATGTCTGATTATACATATGCAGCTATGTTAATAAACTGACACTCAACAAATTTATGTTGCTGCAACCAGATCACAATATGGTGGGCAGGCCTCATGCGAGGTGCTGTATAAGTGCTCTTGCATGACTGCATCAAATGTTTGCATGCCGCGGCAATACTAATTAGTATTGCTAGAATGTTTTGTAATTTATATTATGGTCGTTATTATGAGTTGGAAAATGTCAATTAGGGGTGTATTTAATCATTATTATAGGTTGGAAAATATCAATTAGATATATTAGGAATGTGCACCATAACAATTATACACAGTTGGAAACTTTGGAATAATTTTTGTATATTAATATGAGAATAGTAAAGGATATACTTTGTTAAATATATTCTAAGTTGAATCGAGTTGAGTTATGAGTCGATTTGATTTACTAGTTGAGTTGAATTTCTCTCAAGTTGACTTGAATCAAATTTTATTAAATTTGGGACCAACTCATATAGGAACGAGCTGAGTTGGTTTGATAATTTTGAATTGACGTGTTGGGTTATTTTATCATAATATAAAACTTGAGAGTTAATACGGCCCATCAGAATTCATGGCATAACTCATGACCCACAAAAACTCTAGAAAATAAAAACATTAGTTTTGAATTGTACAATTGTCTAGCACACAGCCATGTGCACTCCACGCACGATAGCCATGAAAACGTGTACCCATTCAACGAATGAATTGCGTAAAAAATAAAAAAACCATGGATTCTGACATATAAGCGTAACTTTCCCAAGTTTGAATGTATTAAGACATTAGGCCCATCAGACAAGACCATTAAAAACAATTGGAAAAACAAACATTGAAAGTTATTCTGAAAAAGATGTTATAGAGAGTTATCCGGTGACATTGATAGGACCATTGAAACCGCAAGTCCTTCATCAACATAATCTGCATTAAAACAGTTTGATCAGCTTGTGACAAATCAAATGGCACAAACACCACCAGCTGCTGTTGAAGAATGTGTTACTGATTCCGCTGCCCCCACCACCGTCCGCGCCACCGTCGTGCAAGCCGCCACCGTCTTCTATGACACCGCCGCTACTCTCTGTACAGTTTTTGTTTATTCTAATAATTATTCCAATAAGAAGAGATCTAATTGCGTTGTTTGCTGATTGAATCAACTTGTTGTGCGCTTCCTTTCGAGCAGGCAAGGCCGAGAAGCTGCTGGCTGAGGCGGCTGCTCTAGGTTCTCAAATAGTTGTGTTCCCGGAGGCATTTATAGGAGGCTACCCAAGGGGATCAGTTTTTGCTTCCAACAGTAATGGACCAATCACTAATGGAGTGGAGCAGTTCTCCAAGTATGTTGCAGCAGCCATTCAAGTCCCTGGTAACCAAGATAGACTACTTATTGATCTCCATAATATTTTACCCATTCTTTTCACCAGGTTAACGATGTTTTCTAGGGATGGAAAATTTAGGGCACCCAAAACTCAATCGAACTAGAATTCATGAGATATTAGACCCGATATACCTTAAGTTCAAATCCGACTTAAACTTGACCCAAGCGACCATGAGCAAATTTTGTTCACTTTGACTCGAGCAGCATTCGAGTTGTTGCTCAATCGAAATTGTATATTTGGTACAATATTTTGTATTTTTTCTATACATTTATATAAAACATAATAAATAAATAGATTTTAGCTACATTATTGACTTTGCGTGACATTATAGAACAAACTATTTGGCATATCAATGATAGATATTAAACTATTTAGTTCTCAAAATTGATTTTATCTTTGTACAAGAAAAATATAGATAAATGAAGCCGAAGTTACTCAGGATTTAAATCTTGAAGTCTATTTAGCTTATCTTAAACTCCCAGACAAATGTGTCAGTTTGAACTCGTGTGGCTAATACCTTTTATGAAATTGATATGCCCAGTAATTGTCGGGTAATTATAAGAAACTAATTAAAGTTAGTTTAATTATAAGAAGCATGGTTAGCCTTCTAAGTTTTAAAACAAAAAAGCAACTTGAATACAAATTTATGTGTATGCAGGTCCAGAAGTGGAGAGATTGGCAGCATTAGCTGGGAAACACAAAGTGTTCCTGGTGATGGGTGCGATTGAGAGGGAAGGATACACCCTCTATTGTACAGTGGTGTACTTTAGCCCGGAGGGCGAGTACTTGGGGAAGCACAGAAAACTCATACCCACTGGATTGGAACGCTTGGTTTGGGGATTTGGGGATGGCTCTAACATCCCTGTGTTTGATTCCGCGGTCGGCAAAGTTGGTGCTGTCATTTGCTGGGAAAACAAGATGCCTCTTCTCAGAACTGCTATGTATGGAAAGGGTTAGTCATCTTTCTTTCTTCCTGATCTCTTCTTTTCCAAAAAATTGGCTTCGTTTGAATTGATGAATTTTTGAGAAATATATAGTTTTTTTTTAAGTTACAAAGTGTTTGAATTGAAAGAAAATAAATTGAGATTGAAAACAGATTTATATGAGGCGAGCCTCAGGAAAAATCCCTTCACAAATAATTTCCCGAGATAACTTACAAGAAAAATAAAGTCACTACAAACACGCGGAATAATTGGTGCTTTCATTTTATTTTCTTTTTCTTTTTCTCGTAATCTATCATATTAAACAATAAAAATTGGTCTTATTGTAAGCAAGATTGCAATTGCTTTAGAACCAATTTTATAAGTTTTCCTAGTAAAACTAATGAATATGTGGCCTAATTTTCGCCAGCTCCATGTAAACCACAACCCGGACATATGCTGTTAATTAAAAATACATAAAATGACTTATTTTATGCGTTAGGATAAGTATTTTGTCAAAGTAAAAAGATCTTATTAAGCCTAAAATAAGTTGTACATGTTGATTTTATCGAGTCATGTGTGACTTGTACTGAGTAAATTTTAATTTTATATATAAACTCTTATTTAAATAATTAGACAGATTGTATAAATTTAATATCTTATATATAGGTTGTAATTGGCTTTAAATTAAGATATATCTTATTTAAATTAAAAGATGAATTATAACTATTTGATTTTTTATTATGTTTTTTAAGATAATTAAATAAACTTTTATTATTAGGAAGTTAGTAGTTGACGTTAGCTGGATATGTACACATGCCCTTCTACCATGAAAAATATATTTATTATTTTTTTAAAGAAATTAAAATTAACAAGATTTAAATCAGTGCCCTATTTTAGGAGGTATTTTTATTATATTTTTAATAATTTTTTTGTATTTTGATTAGCTTATTCTCCCAGTTTTAATTTTAGGCCGGTATTGAATTTTCTTTTTATTAATAAGAATAAATTTTGCCAAAAAATGTTGTATTTAGGGGTGAGCATTTGGTTTTAAACAGGGCAAGCAACAATATCAAAATTAAATAAGGCTCTTTAAAAACCGAATTATACCGAATACCAAAATCACAATTTGGCACTATATTAAAATCTTTTTTATGATCAGCAACCAAATCAAAATTATTTTAGAACTGATTAAAAATTACAATTTTGTTTAGATCAGCCCAATTTACTTTTTTATTTTTACCTAAATATTCTCACCCTTTCTTGTGTTAGCTCAGGTGTTGAAATCTATTGTGCACCAACGGCTGATGATGGAAGATTGTGGCAATCAACGGTGACGCACATAGCTGTGGAGGGGGGATGTTTTGTGCTATCGGCAAACCAATATTGTCTTCGGAAAGACTACCCCCTACCCCTGCCTACTACTTTGGTAGTCCCCAAAAAGATGACTTCTCTCTTGACTCCGTTGTGTGCGAGGGAGGGAGTGTTATTATCTCCCCATTAGGGAAAATCTTGGCCGGACCTAATTATGAAGGGGAAGGCCTCCTCATGGCGGACTTAGGTAATGACTTCATCGTCTTTAATTTAATTTGTTCACCATCTTAGCTTATTATTGATTTTGATTTGTTCTTGTTTTTTTCTTTCATCAGATTTTTTTATTTTCATATTCTTGTTCATCTTGTGGTGAAATTGGGGTGAATTTTATAAAACAAAAGTTAATTTGAGGGTACTTTTAGAGTGAGGCCACTGGTATCAGATGCTTAAGATGTGGCCGCACATGGCCCCACACTACCTGACCTCATTTTGTAACTCTAGTGGTGTGAAAGAAATGTGTAGTGCACTTATGGTTGGGATATGGGTAGAAATATAGGTTTGTGATATACTCTTAGTTTATTAAATATTACATTAAAGTTGGGATTGGGCATATAAGATGAGTGGTAAGTCTCTTAAAATACAGAATACCTAGTTAGTTTAGCATATTCCCAAAGCGCATAACAACATAGTAATATCAGAGTCAAAACCACTTGTTCGCTCATGCGCTAGAAAATAGTCTGCAGGACAGCAACAAAAGTAACTTAGAGTGGGCACTAGCAAATGGGAGATTGGAAGGTGGAATATGGTAGAATACGAGACATCGATAGATACGAGTTTGTGAGTTTGTGGTATTCTCGGTCTTAGAAACAAAGTCTTGGCTGTATAAGATGGTTCATAAATGTCCTACATTCGCCCGAGGCCTGTAATAGTGTCCAAACCTTCTATGAAGGATAAATGTTTTTTCAAATCTACGAGTTATAAGTTTTGACATAACATCATATCTTTAACTCTTTCAAAGGCTAACAAATCAAATACTATACAAAAAACAGATCAGAATAAGCCTAAATCATTCCCGTGTTTTCAAGGGTGGATTGAGCTAAAAAATTTTATAGCATTCAACGTGCAACAATATGCAGTCGTGACACTTGAAAGCTTGCAGATTTTAGTTCATTCATTCTGCTGCTTATCACGCCAGAACCGTTAGAACACGTGACAATGAACTTTGCATAATATTAGGGATTAATACAACGTACAATGGTAATATATGATAGTGTACAAGTCCCTAAAAAATTTATTTAAATTAAACTAGATAGTTGTTTAATCGTGTTGCAGATCTTGGAGACATTGCAAAAGCAAAATATGGGTTTGATGTTGTTGGCCACTTCTCCAAGCCGGAGGTGCTGCGCCTTACGGTGGATGAACGCCCTATGAAACCTGTTTCCTTTACTTCTACTCATCCCCCTGAGAAAGCGGCTTGATTGGCTTTTGTTATTACTCCATCAACAATTGCCACTACCAATAAGAAAAATAATATTTTGTAGTTAGTACTATTGCGTTCACCAAATGTTGTAAAAGTGCAATTTCCTTTTTGTTTGGGCATAAAGTTCTTTCTTTTCTATAATCAAGAATATTGATATATGATTGTCTCTCTATACATCTACTTAATGTAATAAAAGAAACCCTTTTATTAAGGGTGTCACTCTACATCTTTTTGAGATTGTTTCTTGGATTTAAGGAATTTTGGATTGTTTGTTATTAGAACATCTTACCAGAAAGAGGGTGAATAGGTTTTCGATTTTATCAAGTAGTTAAAAAATTAGTCCTAATTACGAAAAAAGGCAATAACAATATGAATTGTTTAAAATACCATTATTTTAAATAAAATATAAAATTAATAATAATTTAAAAAAATGGACCACCGGTTTGGTGGCGCCTAGACCAGGCTACCCTGTCCTAGGTTGACCCATTTTAATTGCCCTTGACTGTGGAGCGGCCCAACTCGGGGTGCCACATTAACTACCCGGATCATGTGGTGGCCAACACTAGTGATGCACGAATCGGCGTGACGCCGATCCGATTTTGGGGCCGACTCGGTCGGCCCCAAATCGGGCCTTGAATCGGCGAGTTTCGGCCGATTCCGACCGATTTAACCTCGGAATCGGAATCGGCCGATTTAAATCGGAATCGGTTTTATTGTAAAATTACCAAAATACCCTAGGTATAATTTTTATTAAATTATTTAAGCATGGGCAAAATAGTAATTTGGATTTAAAAACCTAAATCAAACCCTCTCCCCCGATTCCGCCGCCGCGTTCGCTCCCCCGCCCTCCGCCGCGCTTCCGCCGTCCGACCACAGCTCCGTCCGACCACGCCACCGCCGCCCGAACTCGGCTTCCGCCGTCCGACGCTTTCGCCGCGCTTCTGCCCGATTCCGCCGCTCTTCCGCCCGATTCCGCCGCGATTCCACCGCGATTCGGCCGTCTGACGCTCCGCCCGACCTTCCGACCACCCCACTGCCGTCCGACGCTGCGCCCATTCCGAACTCACCTTCCGCCGTCCGACGCTTCCGCCGCGATTCCGCCGCGATTCCGCCGGCCGACGGTTCGTCCGACCGGGCTGCCGACATCCTCCGACATCGCCGCCGCGAGGCTCGCCGCCGACCGGGCCGCCGGCGGCGGCGGGGGTAGAGAGGGGAGGGTGGCATTCTCGTAATTAAAAGTTGACTCGAGTCTAACCCGAATCAAAAATAATAATTAATTCTAAATAATTTAAAAAAATCTTAAAAATATTTAAAAATATCATAAACTATAATACACAGAATAATATCAAAATAACATCAATACCCAATTTTAATATATTTATATTGTAAATTGTCAAATTATTATATATGACCGATTAAATTAATTTGGACCGATTCAACTGAACCGATTCTTGGCCGATTCAAACCGATTCAGACCGATTCAGACCGATTTAGACCGATTCAGACCGATTCCGATTCCGATTCCAATTCCATGGAAAACCGATTCTGATTCCGATTCCGATTCATGCAACCATGGCCAACACACAACCCGTACATAATTTGCCCTCACAAGTGATCTGCTGCATGTATGGTAGTCTCCTAAATTTAGTCTTGGCTTAAGGGAAATGCCCGAAGTTCTATGGCTAATAACATGTTTGTCACACCAATTTACCATGTTAATCCTACGACCAGCCATTACTCTTACTTAACATATAAAAATTACAAAACCATGTGCTTTTAGATTTCTTATCTTATCTTGCATGCTTTTTCATACCCATGATTTCTTCCTCTTTGAAAACAAGTTTTTCAATCACAATTAGTTTGTTTAATCACAAGAAAAAATCAAGGATCTTAAAGCTATCTAAATATTACCAAACATACCTAGTTGCATAGTTTGTAGATGATGAATCTATTTAATTTGAGTAATCACATAACATTTATATCAACACCCAAGATATACTATATGGATATATATGCATGACATGCCATGAATTTGTTTTGAGTCAATCATAGATCACACACCTTCAACACTGGACACATAAATTGTACACATTACGCATCCATCAAGTATAAATTGTATTCACATTTATTAAGGATCTTACTTAACATGTAATTATCAAATATCAGTCCATTTTAACAATAATTACACCTTTTAACATGATTTAACACAATTTAAGTTCTTATATCTTCAATTTATTGATTTCTTGATAAAAACTTCATAACTTTTACTAAGCATCTGAATCAATTCCGAATTAGCTGAAATTTTAAACATGGTCTCATTACATACTAAATAATATCATTGCAAAAGAAATTATACATTGGAAGTCATTTACCCAATGATTGAACGTCAAGAACACAAGTAGTCACTAAACTTAATACGGTTTATAATTAAACAATTCAATTGATTCTCAAATCAGCCCAAATTTCATAGTGAGCATTTCAATGTCCACTAGAGCTGTTCTACATTGATAATTTCACAAAAAGATCACATCTTGATGGGTATCCTCAAATTAATTCAATTCAAGATCAAGAACAAATAATTCTCACAAATTGATCTCTAACATGTAATCCACTAGTCAAATTTTTACCCAAATCAAATTCATGGTCCCAATTTGAGTGAACATACATCAATTAAATAGATCAAATTAACAATATGTTCGGGCGCGGGATCGTCCGCCCCTCGAATCGGTTCCTTAGTGATTCGGGTTGAAAGGTTCGGTGGGACCGAGGCGCCCTTGTCGTGCAAAGAGATAGTGCGATGGAAATAGAAACAGTAAAATGACACACAGGAAATTTTTTACGCGGTTCCTTAGGGTTCAACTTGAATCCCTAAGTCAGTCCACGGTGAGATTAGTACTCACAATCCACTATTTCTCCTTTGATTTTTACAAGTTACACAAAATAATGAATTTTGTCGTCTTTAAATAAATTTGCCTTAATCAGTCAGGCAGACCTTCAAATTATTTTCGGAGTGTTGATAGGCTAAACCGAGCCGTTCCGGGTTGGTTCAAACCAAACAAATGATGGACCGGACTAGATAGCGCACGTTCTCTCTACATGCGCCGGACTGCGGGCGGTGTATGGTACACTAGCTCCAATTTGGGTCGCGGGTGGTCACGAACGCAGTCACGGTCTAGATCTGGTCACGGATCTATGGGTAAATGGCCGGTCATGGATCTGCCGAATCTTGCGGACGTGACAGAAGTAAACGGGCACGACGGACACGGCGTGATGCGGCGGCGCGTTTGGGGCTCCGGCGGCGGCTTTTCCGGCAGCTGAATGATGGCGGAGTTCGCCCAGAACTGTAGATCTCAGAATGGTGAAGATCATGGTGGTGGTCCGACTGTCAGCAGCGGCTCCGATCGATCGGTCGGATGCCGGAAAGCTAGACACTTTTCTGCACTTTTGTGCTACGCTAGTCACTTCTCGATTTTTTCCGGCGACCTCAGTAATGAAATCCGGTGGATCTCCGTTTGGGTTTCTAAATCATTCCATCATCTTCACTTGATCACGACGGAAGGCCTAGGAACGATCGGCGCTGGTCGGAAAAAGCCAAGAAACATAGTGTTCGCTACTCTGTTTTCTGCTTTTCCGGCCAGCAACTTCCTTGCTTCCCGATTTTTCCCGGCGGCTACAGCGACAATCTTTGGCAAAACTCAGTTTGGGTTTCTAAACCACTCCTCCATCTTTACGTTTCACCTCACGGTGACACTGGGAACGACCGGTGTTGGTCGGAAAAAATTAGCGAAATCAGACCTTCGCTACTCTGTTTTCTGCTTTTCCGGCCAACAACTTCCTCTCTTCTCGATTTTTCTCGGCGGCTACAGCGACGATCTTTGGCAAAAATCAGTTTGGGTTTCTAGACCACTCCTCCGTCTTTACGTTTCACCTCACGGCGACACTGGGAATGACCGATGTTAGTCGGAAAAATTAGCAAAATCAGACCTTTGCTGCTCTGTTTTCTGACTTTTCCAATCGGCAGCCTGCTGGCAGAATTCCGGCGATTGCAGGAGTCTCTGGCGGAAATTCTGGGGGATGCTGTGTCGGGGGCACTCTAAGCTCCAAACAGATGGTCTTGTACTGATACAATAAGGTCGAGGTTGTCCGAAAAATTCGCCGGAAAATTGGACGCCAAACCTGCAAAACAAAGATGCTATCCTGTTCTTCATTGTCGGCGGGGCAGATTTTGGTGTCGGATGGTGGTCGAGGAAGCCAGCAACTTAGGAACATGACTCCAAGAGGACTCCTTGGCTTCGCGTCTGTAGGGAGCAGCAACGGCACTTGACAGCGACTCTACCTTTAAGGCGGGAAGGATCTCGATTTCAGGGATACTGCTCAAAGCTCCACCTTTCTTCTTCGTCACGATGACCCAGTGGCAAAACTTTGGCGAGCAACAAAACCTTTCTTCGGCTCCCTCACGGACAGCACGTCGGCAACACTTCAAAGCAGCACGACTCCTTCACCGGTGGCTCTGGCAAGTGGAAAGTTTGGATCTTGCAAGGATTCATGGCCATAACAGGGGTAGTGATCGGTCGGGTGTTGGTGAGGGTCACCGGAGCATCTCCAGTGAGGGGCTCCTCCTCGGCTTTTCTTCTGTCTGGCAAAATTCTTTTCCTTTAGCGTACGAGCCCCCTGGTTCAACAATAACACCCGGCTTTTATAGAATTGGGATAACTCCTGAGTGAGAGATTTCCTCTAACGGCTATAGAACAGTGTCTACCTCTTCCTCGGGCAATTCTTTCTCCGGCAGTTTTGGAACCGTATGACTAATTCTCTTGTAACATGCAGGAAGTCATCCACGTAAGTGGCTTGAGTATTGTCACATAATTGAATAAACATTATCCACATAACTGGATAAATATAAATATTTTTCGGATAAATATGTACAAACACAATTCTATGAATTTATCTCAATTCACATGAGAACAATCAATGATCATATGTATGATGAATTTAATCAATTAAGTAGTTGCATAGAATTCTTTAACTTTTTTTCTTCAAATATACTCCTAACCGCAATATCCTAAGGCTCCAAACATTAGAGGGTGGTGGTGGTGGCGGTGATCAAGAGGGGGAGGAAGGGGGAAGAGGGAAAGTGAAGAAGAGAAGAGGGATGTTAATGAGTTATTCCCCCATCACATCCCCATATGGATGTTAGAGATAGGGAAGGTCCATCCCACTTTCCTTTAAGATATGGTTGTATATAGGAAGGTTCCTCTTACTTTCTTTCAAGAAATAGTTTTCCAATATTTCCTAATTCATTTAGTTGATCCACTAAGTTGTGATAATAAAAAAACTACCCTTACCTAACCCACATGCTCAACTAATCCCCTGTCCTTGGTCTAGTCTTAACCATAGTGGTCCCAACCCCAATGCATGTAACCAACTAGCCTAATTAACTAAGTTCCACTTAAACTAAACAACTTGGTGATTCACTTGCTTAGCCCATTTGGCGTACATTTAATAGTCTAACAAGTAATAACATATAACCATGTCTACTTGTCCTATAGACAATTTACGTTAATTGTTAACCTTTCTTTTTCAGATTTACCTTTATCGATTACCTTTTCCTAGTTTGTGGACACTAGGCATCGATCCCATATCACCATAGTTAATTAATCAACCACCCAATAATTTAAAGTACCTTCTCATAGTCAAGACCATTTAGTACAATTTTTTTACTCAGGGTCAAATTTACCAAGTACATATAATACAAGAAATATCATGAGAAACAACAAAATGTAAACATTATTACCTGAAAACTTGGTTATTACATCAATAGTGGAATTAGATGGATGTCAAGGTTGTAGGCTTTTGTTGCACTATCGACTATAGAGGTAAACTATATTGTAGCTATAGATGTATGCAAAGAAGCTATTTGTATAATAGGTTATTTAAAGATTTAGGTTTAAACTACTGATGGTAGATAATCATTGTGATGGCCAAAGTACTATACACTTAACTAAAAATTATATTTTTCACGCTTGCACCAAATAGATCAATGTACGATATTATTTTATCTATAACACAATTAAAGATGGGCAAGTCTCACTATAAAATATCCACATTGAGGATGGTAACATTGCCGATGTCTTGACAAAGACAATTGGAGGGGAAAAGTTCATTTGGTGTAAACCTTCTCTTGAGCTTGTAGTCACTTAATAGAGTGATGAATGGGCAGCGTCAATGTGCATGAGAAACTGAACTTGAAGAGGGATAGTGTTAATGCAAGTTAAAGTTGTAGCATCACACCAGCAATTTATATGTGGTCAAGTGTGAATTTAATCTTTCAAAGATGGCTAGTCAATTTACACATGGTCAATGACTTACCTGGTAAACCTTAGTTTTTCCTAACGATTTTAGTATCACTTCGGGCTTTTTGCCTAACGATTTTGCCCATTTTATCGAGAGTTTTTATATGGTATGGTATGCATGAGCCAAGACCCTAACCTCCTCCAATGTTTGGCCAACCCAGTTGGACGCTATGCCAGCATGGCTTTTATTTTCGATTTTAAGTAATGTTGAGTCTAGATAGGTTTAGAACCGTGTCCCTCGTGAGTATAGCAGTTTGCTGTGTGTTTGGAAACCTTTACACATGATCCTAGCCCCCACCAGACCCATAGCACAATTTTTGAAGTTGTCTGACTACCCTATGGGTGCAAACCCTAGGTGCACAAAACTGCATCCGGTGTAAAAGCCTCCCAACAATGCCCTTGCATTAGCAATTTTAGGGAATTTCAATTTACCACTCTAAATTTGGACACAAAGGCGTTGTTCAAGTGCCCTTACGCCCAAACTTAATCATTTTCCATCCCTTTGCCATCCACGTGCCTAACCCATCCACAGGTTGTGTTCTCACTTGGCAGAGGCTAGTGCAAAGGCGCCTTGCCTGCACCCTTGCGCCGAGACCTATTTTGTGGCTATAAATATCCCACTATTCCTAGCTTTCTGCCCCTTTGCTCCATTGCTCCAACCCTTCGTTTATTACAATCATGTCATTTGAATGCCTATATATGATTTTTGCAAGATATCAATGCAAGAGTATACATTGTTTTCAATAAATATTTTATATTTCATGTTGTAGGTAATATTTTTGCATGATCTTGGTCTTGTTATGTGCATAAGAGATAGATCTATTAAGCTTAAAGATCCATGTTTTGTGTACTTTGGCTTGTGTGAGCATGTATGGGTGCCAAAATTGGGGAAAGGTGGCAGTTCAATTGTTTCTAGTCACTTGCCCTCCAATTTTCCACCTTGTTGTAAGTCGTTTTTTGATGCAATATTTTACATGTTACTAGGTTATGATGTTAGCTATCTAGTATTAAAATACTATGCTAAAACAACATTATTAAGGGTTTGAATAAAATTGCTAAGTGTGTTGTATGCTTACTATGTTGTTTCTGTGATATACCATGCTATGAGATTGTACTCCCTTTTGAGCTTGCTAAGTGTCTATTAGAAACATGTAAAGTTTGGGTGAAGTTCAAAATCATTTAGGTAACTAATTAATTGGTTTTGGTAGAGTGGACTTGAATGCAAGGTACCTTATATTCGGTTACAAAAGCCTAAACCATAGTTTATTGGCTGTAAATTTTTCCAAATTTTACTCAAGCCTTAGGTTGTATCCCTACATCGTCACCTAAAAATTTGGTAACTTTTAGATGGGTAGATTTTCTTGTAGAAACTCCCCAAGCCTTGTAGGTCTAGCCAGCTTCAAAAATATCTTAGCCAATGCCTCCCATTTCTGAATCTACGCAAGCCCAAATACTTAGAATTTGGATCTACAATTTAAAAAATCAAAGCCCACATTGTTGTTTAACTCTTTTATTTTAGCCAATCCATTTGGAGCCTCCAAGGCCATGAACGAGCATTAGAAAAATTAGTGTGTGGCCTAAAAATTCTATTCCCAACACCTTAGCCTTCACTTGCTGGGCCTTGATCATGGTGTTGGCCAATTGGCCAGCTCATGAAAATTTTTGTGTATGACCCTTAGGATGTCAAGGTCCGTTGGTCTAAATTTTGAGTCATTTGGACGTCATTTGTCAAGTCCAAAAATTGCTTGTTTAAGCCGTGTGATAAAAACCCCAAGTATTAGATTTTTTACAAAATGTACTTGCAACCCGATACCTTAATTAAAATTATCTAATAATGTTTAACAAGTCATTAAGTAATTTAATTAAACTAATTGAGCCTACGCATGTGTTGTACATGTGTATAGGCTTCACCTCGTGTTTTGTGTTTTTTTGTTGGCAAGTAATTATGATTTCCTTTTCACTTGTTAGGATATTGGGGGTGAGCTCATTGAGTCAGGATAAGGAGCTCGGCTCATTCAGGTATGTAGGACTCCCTCTACTATGTTCTATCGTAGATTTGATTTACGATCGTGGGCAGAGTCAGTGGAGTTTTATTTGACCCCACCAACTTCATGTCGTATAGATGATTTTCGTTTAAGATAACTTCAAAGTTAGATCCCTTAACAGCTTTTAAACTCAAAATCCAGAAATTTTTACAATATAAATCCCTACCAAAGCCCATTTATATGTTTATAACTGTCTGTGATAGATTTCTCTTTTGTATGCTTCCTTCTCTCTTCATAAATCCTTATTAGTGGTGAATTTCTTGGCATGTTGCCAATGATATTTTCGAGCATGTGCTTAGTGCTGTTGTAAGATCTGTCTTGTGATCTGGTGCAGCCGATCAACACTAGTTAAATACGTGTTGAGTGGTTGCTATGATATTCTTGGTGTTCCAGTAATCCTTTGTGGATGTTGAGACACCCATTAGCTAGTTTTGCTTACTAATAGTTATTTTTAGACCGCAAATCAACTTTGTAAGTGAGTATCCATGTCAGTGGCAGGCGTAGGTTGACGGATTGAGAGGCTCATGGAAGCAGATCAAAACAGCAATGCCGTGGCCGTCGTGGCCTCTAGTGCAGAGGTGAGGGTGGCCATACCGCCTTACATAAAGGTGGTGTTGGGGTCACTGGGCAAGGTGGTAGAGACATGTTGCCTGCAGCCCATCGATGTGGTGAAGATGCGGCTACAGTTGGACCGAATCGGGGTGTCACAGTTTTTGTATTAGAGCCATGTTTTGGTCAATTGAGACAAAAAACTTTTATTTTGAGCCAAGTGTGTGGAGCTCTCCTTAGCCAAGCCCACAAGTATTTTTTTGGCCTTTTTCAAGATTTTAGATTGTGTCCTCAATCAGATCTGAGCAGTGCATGTTTGAGTGTTAATGATTATAGAAGTTATGAGATCATGATTTTAATAGGCACCAATAGGGATCTCACTGGAATGTCATGATATGCTTAGAGGATCATCCTGCCCTTTAACTGTGCCAAATATTTGGACGAATTAAGAGTGTCCACATGTTCGGTCAGCTGAGGTTGAGTTGTATGGTGACCATGAGTAGCTGGAACTTTGGCGACCATATTGCAACACTTACCTATCTTTTGCATGTCATCACATCAGCCCTCTTTCCTCGAAATATAGTGTACATCGCAAGACAAAGTTATAAGAGAAATTACTAGGAGGGAGTTTGAAGTATGGAGACACTGGTAGAGTTAAAGACACATGAGCATAGACTACTGAGTGCCTTGGCCAGATCAATCAGATGTAGTTCGAGGTCTACCTTGGAGAACTTTGACCCTCAGTAAGATCCTTGTAGATGGCGGCTATAGCTATGCTAGTGAAGCTAGTAGAGTACTTGGAGCACGGATAAGAGTTGGGGAAGATGACTTGGATGGACCACTTCCAGAATATAACAATGTATGAGGATGACTAGTGAGGTGGATATACAATCTAATGGACACTTCACCGCCTCCTTCTCTTCCACTAGTGTATGTCTGTCCCCCAATAGTATTGTTAGCCACTCTTCAACAGATAGAGGTATGAGCACATTGAGGATGAGTGAGATTACCTTTGACCATAGATTTAGACGTTTGACTGGATTTCACTTGATCTGCCAATGCCAGATAAGTGATTGCTATTGAGAGCAAGTCAACAATGATAAGAAGAGTCACTCAAGATTTCAGGAGACCAGTGTAGGCTCAGTATTGGTTCATTATCGCATGTGTCGCCACTATGATCTAGATCCCTCCTGATCAAAGACACGTTGTTGGACAACCTGAGTCAAGTTGATAACAACTACCTACGGGGGATAGATACATGAAGATAAACATGCTAGAGATAGTAGTAGGTTCACTGTGTACATGATTAGGATTAGATATTCTGAGTTGGATAGCATTGCCACCATTTGAGATCCACAATTGCCATCCGTGATGCACGATTGTCGTTTGAGTAGTACAACCGCTGTCACAGTTGCACAACCATCGTTCGAGTAGCATAACCACCGTCTATGATGCACAACCATTGTTCGAGTTGCCCAACCACCAACTGTGATGCACTACCACCAACCGAATGTGCACTACCACTGTCCATGACGCACTACCACTGTCTGAGTATGCAGCTATTGTATAAGCAAAGGTTAAGTAATCACCTCACCCGATGGGAGTACAACTACTTGAGGATGTTCTTAGCCTTGAACAGAGACTGCATGTCACAACATTTGGAGCCGAATAGGGTCAGAGATTGAGTACATGGTACAACTACAGTAGCATCAGTAGTACAGAAGAGAGTTAGTACTAAGGTTGTTTTGAAGTGGTGGCACTTGATCGACTTCACCAGCCATCTTGCATACCATGTCCTTGACTTGACATCCTTAGGTTAGATGTGTATTGTAAGACAACATTATCAGATAGTGTTAGTGACAATCTCATAAGGATGCATATGGACAAAGTCAAAAAATATGATAGTATGACCTCCAAGCAGGATGGCCACATTGGTCAGATTATTCAGTTAACATGACAACATATGTATGGGCCATAGTCAGGGTTTACAAATTAGATGAGTAGCAAATGGTCAGGCATGTACTATGACCCCAACTAGCAAGAGGAGTTCGACTCGTACTAGAGCCTTTGGCTTAAATGACGAGTTATGTGTGGGAGTGTCCTTGAGGGAAAGTGATTTTCTTGTGCTTTGCCGGCATGAATAGGTCCTTACATTGAAACATAGAATTTAACCTTTACCTTGAATATAAGAGGTACCTTCGTGGTAGTGTTTAGGGCTTACAGTGCAAGTAGCTAATGACAAACCAGTTTTGAAGCGATGACTCCACCCTAGCTTGGGAGTGACCTGGACAGGGATTTTAGTCAAACCAAACCATGTTGACCAAATAGGGGGACACCAGTATATGCTCATTTTAACTTGTAGTTTTGGTTGAGAGTCTACCACAATGTTAGTAGTCATGTGAGTCAAGATTAGTGCTACAAATTGGTACAGGTCGGTAGGCACACACTACTGAAGAACGGAAGAGACACATGTCAAACCTCACTACGAGTCCTTGTAGACTCAAGGGGAGATAGTGGTTCTTTGGGTTGTTTGAACTCCACCCGTTTAGAAGCATGCAACTAGTATGGTACCAAGAAATGCATACCTACTGTTAGTTGATTGAACTAGAGACACTTAGGAGCCGTCTCTTATACTCGTCATTGATTGGTTGTTCTATAGGCTGGCCACCTGTGGTAGAGTCCAATCATAATGATCTTAGAGATATGTCCATGGACCTACCCATATTTTCAAGCAATAAGTATCCTATGCAGAGTTTTTATTACCCCATTGGGACTCAGACAAAGATCCTCACATCACCACAGATATAGTGACATACATACCTAGTAGAATTTTCTCAACTCAGTGTACTCTCCTAGCACACCAGAGATGTCAGACCATGAGAGGTTGAGATACCTACTAGTTAGGGTCTAAGAGAAGTTTGATCAGACGTAGACAAGAGATGCAGTCTCTATTCATGTGACCCATAGATGTTAGATAGAGCTAAGCCTTGACCCGAGTATTTTCACACTCATTCTTCTAGATATGCTAGTCTTACCACCAGTTTGCCTAGATAGTGGAGATGATCAAACATTAACTAGCGCACATGCCAAAGACCAGATGCAAACTCCACAGTTCTATGGAGAGTATGTTTTCATACTCCTTGAGACACATTGTACTGTATAGTACAGGTATTCTCACCACCATTCCATCACAGAGAGCTCCCTTTAAGTAGCAGTTAGTAGCTATATAAATAGTTACAAGAGTCAAAGCATGCAGTAGAGTCATAGCAGCTGTCCTTATTCCATTATAGAACAAAGTGAGATACTTGACTCGGCACAGAGTTAACTAAGACCCAGTGAGCGGTACAGTTCCTCTTATAGGGACACTTGAGTGGTGACAGTGAACTATACAGTTCATTAGCATATACCCTTCTTTGGTACTAGAGTCCACCTTATGCTAGCAGGACTCGTAGGACACCCTACTATAACTAAAGACTTGAAGGAGAGTGCCCTAAGGGTACATCTAGTTAACTTGCAACATTAATGAGGATCAATGAAATGTGAGTACCAGCATAGTTCTTCCTGATATAGTTTTCACTAGTACGTTGCAGTATGCTAGAGTACCAGTTTGACCACCCAGGAGGCCCTTAGAGGTGAACCTAGGTTTTTCCTGCTGAGGTCATTATATTTCTATCCCCATAGTTGCCAGTCTAGTCAGATGATTCTAGCAT
Organism: Piper betle; assembly: GCA_033002965.1. Lineage (NCBI taxonomy): Eukaryota > Viridiplantae > Streptophyta > Magnoliopsida > Piperales > Piperaceae > Piper > Piper betle. The sequence goes on from JAURVB010010642.1 coordinate 79,913, forward strand.
GTATGGTTTGTTAAGCCAAATGATTCGATCATGTGCAGTCCATCTAGCCAGATTAGTAAGGAGCTAGCGAGCTTCATCAGTATCCAGAGTTCCAGCTTCATCATTGGTTCATTTGAGCCGTGTGCAGCTAGCTTTCAAGGGAGAGCTACCAGTTTGCTAGCGAAATGAGATCTTCGGTTGAGTCTTACGATTGTAGTTGATATAAGAAATTTCAAGGACGTAATTTTTATAAGGAGGAGAGGTTCCTTAGCTCAGGGTCAGGGTTTTACCCACTTGTAGTTTTACCCGGTTTGGGTCAGTCTCGACTCAATTTGAATGAGTTTGAGCCAGACCAATTTTAAGACTATGAGTATGGGGCCTAGATATGAATATGTTATGGAGGCTGAGTATGCCTGACATGTAAATGATAGCTTCACTTATGCTACAGTAGAGCATGAATTATCAGTATACACATGAGGTATACAGATATTTGCATATGGTAGACAGGGCTTTAGGCCTAGATCTCGGCCGTTGCAAAATTTAGTATCCGTTTGGAATTTTTAGGCATCTCATTTACATCCATCTTAGGGATTTTGGACAATCGGATTGCCCCTCGGCCCAACTTGATTAAAATGTAGAATTTGACCCAATTGAATTCAGGGTTTAGAGGCCCATTTAGCCTTCTTGTTTCAATTCCTGCTGTAACACCTCAAATTGGATTCACAATCGTGAACCAAACCGGCAAGTTCAGGCCCCGGTTAGGATAAATGCACAGAATCTTAACATGATACAACATGGATGACATGCAAAGTAGTTCACACACTAATATGATTACGATCAAAATTAATAAAAATTGTAAAATAAAATAGACAGCGTCTCCCCTAAAAATGCAATTAGGGGCCACCCTGTTAAATAATATATATAAATATATATATACATGTATCAATAATTTCATTCACAAAATCTAATTTACTACATACTCGTTTTGAAGCTTGGGTCTCAACCCACCGCGCTTCCGTTGCGCAATCTATTTATGTTTCACATCTTGTCATCATATCTTACCATTCAATTACGTCCTATCATCATATCTTAAGCATTGAATCACATCATATCATGTATTAGCATTTCACGTCATTCTCAATATAATAACATCATAACAAAAATATTAATTACTCTATCGACTGACATGTGTGTGCAAGCGGCATCATTGCTCCTCTGTCCAGGCTGGCACATCCAACTCGTGATTCACCTACATATAGTATAAAAACATCAATAACAAGCGTTACAAGTACAAAATGTAACTATAACAAACCGACGATAAGATTAAACTCTCATATGAAAGAAAACAATCGTTTACTCCTCGTGAACACTATGAAGGGCGCCTATTGAGGAGCCACTGGGCTGTAGACCCGGTAGCATCCTAAATTGTCTGATCTATTGAAGTTAATGCCTCTCTCGGCATTTTTCTCATTTCATTTTTCTCTTGTCCTTCGGGACTACATGCATATCCTAAGCCCTCTCCTTACCTCCATAATTCTTCTGGCCTTGAGTACGAAGGCCGAGTACTCTCAGGCACTCGCCTTTAGTACCCTTTGAACTACAAGTTCAGACATGCATTATACTTAATAGTACTCTTAAACCTCCACGTTCTCTGGGTGTGAGGAACTCAAATGCGGAATTGTCAAGATCCCTCAGGAATGGAATAGTCCGCTCACCAATCTAGAGCCCGCTTTGATTGTCATGGCATCCGCTAATGGTATGTACAGTTAGTTTCCCCATCTTTCGTCTCACAAAAAACTCGATAAAATTACATATATATATAGGCCTGAGAAGGGATTTATATAATAAGCCCAAAGGCAATGTGTGGTGGATCTTATTTTTGAAATCATCCTCGAGGATTTATTAATCCGGAAAACTATTCGGCTAAATGGCCCGAGTTAAGTGGGATCCAATAAAAGGCCACTTAACCCGTCCTGCAAGCGTTAAAACAAACATACAATAGAGTAGAGTAAAACATAGACGAGTCCTAAACAAACCTAGTAGAAGCTCCAAGCATGTCATCACACCTAGGCGGCGAGCTCTTACTCCGTACCTACACATCAAAACTAAATACTAACGCCTGCTAACTAAATAATGCATCAAACTCAATGAACATCACACACAACATAATAATCATCCCCCAAAATCAACAATCAATAATCATAAATGTGAATAATCCTAACTCATCCTATTCATACCAATTTTATTGTGTTTTTCTAAGTTACGTTGTGATTACTTATCATGCTGAGACTCGATTTACCTCATTAGATCACTTAACCTTCATTCACTGTTAATCACATCATGCACTTATCACTTCATCCATAGTCAAACATCTATCATGATAATTAATCAATCCTAGCATACTGTGCTAATAATCATCAAGTTTAAATAATCAAATCGGAGGCAATTATACCTCTCATTGTCGACAATCGGCAATGGTTAGGGTTTTTCGTGTATCTCGGAGCTCAAATTCGGTGCTCGTTGGCGTCCGAAGTTTGATCGGGTTCAACTGGATGTGCTCCGCGGAAGATCCGGCAAATTTCATCGAATCCAGTTTTCCGGCGACTTTTACTGGTTTTCTCGGCTGCAGTTGTCGGCGGCGTCTACTGGCTGGATAGGGGTCATATTGGGTACCATAGGAATTAGCTCGGCAAGCCCGACGCGTCCTCAACGTCGACGTGGTCGGCGAAGGTGGCGGCTCGCCAAAAAATGGCAAAAATAGAGTTGGCAGTGATGGGTGGCTAGATGCGGCTGGTCTGGGCAATGATGGCCTTCGTTCCTGTCGAGAAAGATCACTAGAGGGTCGAGGGTGTCGAGGCTACCACCTGATCGTGGCGGCGATAGTCCCCGGCGGCGTGATCGGTGACAGAAGCGTTGCGCAAAGGTGCGGCTTCCGCGCTTTGTGGTAGCCAGATGGTGGCCCGGCCTGGTTGGGGCAGCATGGCGACGTCGTGGCGGGGCTAGGCGGCGCTGATCTTTGGCAGGGTGGCATCCACTGCAGCGGCGGCAGCGTGCACAGGGGCAACGTCGGGTCAAGGGTTTGGGTGAGGAAGATGAAAAGGTCGGGGGTGTTTGGTGGCAAACTTGTAAATAAGACTTGACTTGTCTCCGACTTAAGTCAAGAATAATAACTAGCTCGTAATAAATCCTAAAAAAATTCTATAAAATTGGGGAAAATCCCATAAAACATATTACACGCCACAACATCACAATGACATGCTCTATAACTATTAACCCATCCAAACTACCCCATAACGTGTCCTGACGCGCTAAACAGCTTAAAACTAATTCTACGATCCACTATATATAAAATAAAATAAAATAAAAATAATTGGCATACTCTCATGTATTCTGATAACTCATTCTTTTCTGTTGTATTCATGACGTTATCATCATATAATGGGTACATATAACCTCATGGCTCATACATACGACTGGCGTTGGCTCAGTACACATGTCCTAAAACATACTCAACTTGAAAATAGCAGTTGAACCGACCAGTTCTGAATATAAAACACTGCCTCGAATTGCGGGTTTTACACCCGCCTATAGAGTCACTTTTAGGGCTTGACTCACTTTTGACTTTCGACGGTCTTGATCCGAGCTTTCCGTCCACACACACACACACACACACACACACACAAGAGTTTTCCACCCTATCACTGCCACCTCTTCACCTCGCCATCGGCAAGTCACCGGCTAGCCCCCAGCCACCGGACTAGCACCACCATGACTGCCTTGCAGCCGGCTACTATCCATACCACTCACCACCACCGGTGCCACCACCTGTGATGGCTTTTGTCTTTCAGTATTCCACCACGACTGTTGCCTTTCCCGCTATTTTTCAGTGTTGGCGAGCTGCCTCAAGTGAGACTAATTGCCCAAACAGGTTCATCTCATCAAGATCTTTATTTTGAGACCACCCATGACCATTGCTGTGATAGCAATCGCCACCACACGGCGATTCCGCTCCTTTTCCTTCCATTTTTCGACCAGTAGCTGGTTGGACTCTACCGATCACCACCATCACCATTTTCCTCATTGCCTGGGCCGTCGATCCTGACTAGCAACGACCCCAGCCTAGCCGTCTTCTGCATTTTTCGATGGCGGGCATAGGCTCGCCAACCCGTCTGCTTGCCTGTGTCTGTGCCCACGTCCATCATTCCAAACCAACCCAGCCGACCCACCCCACCAGCTTATTTGACCCAGACCAAGCTGACTTGTCCCTAATCGGTTTGGTTTAGTGTAGTTAACCCTGTTCAGATCATTTTCTGACCATTTTTCAGTTGTTTTTAGATCTTTGAGAACTCTCCTACATTCGTTTAGATGCATATTCACACTATTTAGCATATTTTGACAATATATGTATTTTTTAATTTATTTATTATTTATTTCTTTATTTATCTATTTATTTATTCATTATTGTTTATTTATTTTTATTTATATATTTATCGTACATGATGAATGCTTACATGATTATTTATTATTATTAATGATATATTTACTTATTAATATTTATTTATCTATTTATTTATTCATTATTGTTTATTTATTTATATATTTGTCATATATGATGAATGCTTACATGATTATTTATTATTATTAATGATATATTTACTTATTAATATTAATCTTATTTATGTTTACTAAATTGTATATATATATTTATGTATTTATTTACTTATTTATCAATTTTTTCGTTGCATTTATGTTATTATTTGTTTGTATTTAATTATGTATTTCTATATTGGATAATTGTGATATTATTATTATTATTATTATTCATGATTAAATAATACTTAATACTTATTTATTTGTTTATTTATTTATCGAATGATTATGTATTTATGTATTTAATTATTGATATATTTACTAAAATAAGTATATGTGATATTTACTAGTGTTTAACCATGTATTTATATAGTATAATGATATTATTATTTTATGATTAGGGTATTGTTTATTCTTGGGTATTTATTATTTATCTACTTTTTCATGAGTGTATTTATTTATTTATTAGTTATTTTTTTATTATGTATTGATTTGTGTGCTAGATGTTTAGTTGTAAGTTTATTTAGTACTGTTTTCTTTATTAGGATATATTAATAATGAACATACACATCAAGTGCATGTATCATATAAAGATGTTAGTATTTTACTTAGTAGTGGGTTTTGATGTAGGTCCCGAAGTCTAAGCTTGTCGTAGATGTGCCGATGTACTTGGAGCTTTGGCCATAAGTCCTTTATGACTCTGCTCATCTTTACTATTATAGTCTATTGTGGATTTGATTTTCAGATCATAAGATATGTTAAGTGGATTTGTTATCGAACCCTACTTAACATGGGCCAACTAGGCGTATTTTACTTCTGGGATTAATAACCCTTTAAGATGAGATGCCATCGAGTTGTTTTCAAACTAGGATCTACTGTAAGTTACCTTCGGGTCATTTATATAAATCCCTTATCAAGCTTATAGATAATTTTATCAAGTTTTCAGTGAAATGAGAGATGAGAAAGTCAACTTGCACGTACCACAAGCAGTGCATGTTCCAATCAAAGGAGGCTATGGATTGGTGAGCGAGTTCACAAGGGATCCTAGCAACTCCGCATTTTGAGTTTCCTTACATTTGGAGAAATGTGGAGGTTTATAGGTATTGTTTAGTGCAGCACATATCCACAAATGTAGTTTAAAAGGGTATTGAAGGTGACTGCCTGTGAGTACTCAGCCTCCATACTCAGGGCAAGGAGTTATATGGAGGATGTAGAAGGCTTTAGGATATATTAGCAGTCCCGAGGGATATAAAAGAAAATGAGAAAATGCTGATGGTCGAATGGGACACTGTCAAGCCGAGGCTGACGGCTCCTGATTAGTGCCCTTTAAGAGTTCACATGGAGGATATGTTTATAGTTTTCTTTCTCATAGAATATTAAATTCCACTTGTTAGTTTGCACTAGTTATTTTTCGAACTAGTAACACTAATTATTGACGTTTTAAATATTATATATATAGGTCTTTTACTGAGTTGGCTATGGTGGGAGGATAGATAAATACTATACATACTTGAACTCACTGCAGTTATTTTCTTTCATACTTTTATTTATATTTAATATATTTTAATACATATTTAGTAATATCTTCCATTCTAAAAACTTCAAGTGAGTTATTTCAATCTGTAGTATTGATCGAATCTTTCCAATTGTAGTTTTAGATATAACTTGACTCGATCATAATGTTTCTGAATTGATTCTTACCTAAATTGAAATTGTGGTGTCACCTGCACAACTCCAGGAAGTGAAGGAAAAGGCTCTTGCTACAACTGTAATTTTGTGTAATTCTGCCCAACCTTGTCCAGCCTTGTCTTGAACCTTTCTGGTGAATATTCGATCTAGAAGGACTTTTAGTCATGCAATTGACATGCCAACCTCTTTCCTTTATTCAGTTTTGGGACCGGCTATGTATAAATATTGGCGAAGCTATTATATTATTATTGTAAATGGATGATTTTGAGTAGGCTATATCTCCTTTCTTACTCTAATTAAATTACTCGCTTCGATAAAAAAATGGTTGATGAGAGTTTTTCTCAAATATTGCTTGTGTTTGTAATATGGGCATTATAACAAAATCTTGATATTAGGTATGGTATGGCTACTTAAAATCTGTCGATTCTAGTAAAGTGTATTATGTTGTTATTAATTGTTCAGCTCCGCCTAGCGCGTTTGGTTTAGATCATTGCGTCGGGTTTATTTTTATTTCTAGTTCTAGAACATAGAGCGTCATATAGCGCCGTCAGGATTCCATCGTTTCACCGCGAATCTGGCTGCAGGAAAGTCAATTTGTGTCACATGACAAGATGATCAAGTCAAATAGAAATTGCTTATTTCCCATAGTCGTTATATATATGCTTACTAATATGTTAAGTGTGTTGCCATACGCACATGGATGCAAAAATAATGGCACATATGTTATGATACATACAGCTAAATTTTCAATAAGCAACAATGTAGACATGAAAACGTGAAAGCTGACGAAGCCAACATAGTTTTGAGTATGGCGGCTTCAGAATCCATTCCCGGTCATAACTCATGACCCACAAAAATTCTAGAAAAACAACATTATTTTTTAATTGTACAATTGTCTACTACACGACCATGTACTCCACGCAAGATAGCCGTGAAAACATGTACCCATACAACGAATGGATTGCATAAAAAAACAAAAAAACAATGGATTCTGACATATAAGGGTAACTTTCCCAAGTTTGAATGTTCCAAGGCATTAGGCCCATCAGGCAAGACCGTTAAAAACAATTTGAAAAACAAACATTGAAAATTATTCTGAAAAAGAAGCTGTAGAGAGTTATCCGCTGTTTGTCTATATATATTATGACTTATAGCTTATATAACAACAACATTGATAGAACCATTGAAACCACAAGTCCTTCATCAACATAATCTGCATTAAAACAGTTTGATCAGCTTGTGAGAAATCAAATGGCGCAAACACCACCAGCTGCTGTTGAAGCATGTGTTACTGATTCCGCTGCCCCCACCACCGTCCGCGCCACCGTCGTGCAAGCCGCCACCGTCTTCTATGACACAGCCGCTACTCTCTGTACAATTTTTTTTTCTAAAAATTATTCCAATAAGAAGAGATCAAATTGCGTTGTTTACTGATTGAATCAACTTGTTGTGCGCTTCCTTTCGAGCAGGCAAGGCCGAGAAGCTGCTGGCTGAGGCGGCTGCTCTAGGTTCTCAAATAGTTGTGTTCCCGGAGGCATTTATAGGAGGCTACCCAAGGGGATCAGTTTTTGCTTCCAACAGTAATGGACCAATCACTAATGGAGTAGAGCAGTTCTCTAAGTATGTTGCAGCAGCCATTCAAGTCCCTGGTAACCAAGATAGACTACTTATTGATTTTTACCCATTCTTTTCACCGGGTTAACGATGTTTTCTAGTGATAGAAAATTAAGGGCACCAAAAACTCAATCGAACTAGAATTCATGAGATATTAGACCCAATTTACCTCGAGTTCAAATCCGACTTAAACTTGACCAAAGCGACCGTGAGCAAATTTCGTTTGCTTTGACTCGAGCAGCATTCGTCTTGTTGCTCAATCGATAGTATATTTGGTATAATATTTTGTATTTTTTCTATACATTTATATAAAACATAATAAATAAATAGATTTTAGCTACATTATTGACTTTGCGTGACATTATAGAACAAACTATTTGACATATCAATGATGGATATTAAACTATTTAGTTCTCAAAATTGATTTTATCTTTGTACAAGAAAAATATAGATAAATGAAGCTGAAGTTACTCAGGATTTAAATCTTGAAGTCTATATAGCTTATCTTAAACTCCCAGACAAATGAGTCAGTTTTAACTCGTGTGGCTAACACTTTTTATGAAATTGATATGCCTAGTAATTGTAGGGTAATTATAAAAACCTAATTAAAGTTAGTTTAATTATAAGAAGCATGGTTAGCCTTCTAAGTTTTAAAACAAAAAAACAACTTGTATACAAATTTATGTGTACGCAGGTCCAGAAGTGGAGAGATTGGCAGCATTAGCTGGGAAACACAAAGTGTTCCTGGTGATGGGTGCGATTGAGAGGGAAGGATACACCCTCTATTGTACAGTGGTGTACTTTAGCCCGGAGGGCGAGTACTTGGGGAAGCACAGAAAACTCATTCCCACTGGATTGGAACGCATGGTTTGGGGATTTGGGGATGGCTCTAACATCCCTGTGTTTGATTCCAAGGTCGGCAAAGTTGGTGCTGTCATTTGCATGGAAAACAAGATGCCGCTTCTCAGAACTGCTATGTATGGAAAGGGTCAGTCATCTTTCTTTCTTCCTGATTTCTTCTTTTCCAAAAATTGGCTTTGTTTGAATTGAATTTTGAGAAAAAAGAAAAAATGTAGTTTTTAAAAAGTTGGATAGTATTTGAATTGAAAGAAAATAAATTGAGATATAAAACGGATTTACATGGGCGGGCCTCCCGGAAATTACCTTCTCAAATAATTTCCCCACAAAACTTGTAAGAAAATTAAAGTGATACTCATTTTCCTTTTCTCTTTTAATAGTCACGACAAACTTGCTGAATAAATGGTGCTTTCTTGTTATTTTCTTTTTCTTTTTTACATTTTTTTCTTTTTCTCATAATCTATGAAATTAAACAATAAAAATTAGTCTATATCGCAATTGCTTTAGAACCAATTTTATAAGTTTTCCTACTGAAACTAATGAATATATGACCTAATTTTTGTCGGCTCCATGTTAACCGCAACCCCAGACATATGCAGTTACTCAAGTATACATAAAATGACTTATTTTATGTGTTACTATAAATATTTTGTCAAAGTAAAAAAGATCTTATTAAGCATGAAATAAACCGCACATGTTGATCAAGGGCGTAGCTAACTCGATATTTATAAAAACTTAGCAAGATATTGAGTTATGTTTGACCTATACTAGGTAAATTTCAATTTTATATATAAACTATCATTTATTAATGAGACAGATTATTATAATTTAATATATTATATATATTTTGTAATTGACTTTAAATTAAAATATATTTTATTTGAATGAAAAAATAAATTATAATTATTTGATTTTTTATTATATTTTTTTCAAGACAATTAAATAGATTCTTATTTATAGGAAGTTAGTAATTGATGTTAGCTGGGTTTAAACCCAAGGCGTATCATGAAAAATATATTTTTTTATTTTTTTAAAGAAATTGAGGTTAGCGAGATTTGAACCCAGTGTCCCACCTTAGGAGATATTTTTATTATATGTTTTAAAATTTTCTTATATTTTAATTAGCTAATTCTCTTACTTTTAATTTCAAGATAGTATTTAGATTTTTTTTATTAATAAGAACAAATTTTGCCAAAAATGTGTCGTATTTAGGGGTGAGCATTTGGTTCTAATAAGGGAAATAACAATATCAAAATGAAATAAGGCTCTTTAAAAACCATACCTTCCCAAACACCAAAATGTTCCATCTTGTTAATTCGGTAATCAAATTTTATTGAAGTTATTTAAAAAATATATTTGATAAGTAGTATACTATGTTTTAGTGAACTTAATCAGATTAAAGAAATTGTTAACATGTATACCACATTAAACATTTTAAAATTTACCATAAAAAATTATTTTATAATAATTCTTATAAATCATAGGTCTTAAGAATATTTTTTAACTATGTTTTTTAACTTTAGTTTCCAATTACAATTTAAACTGCATTAAAAGCCTTTTTTATGATCAGCTATCAAATCAAAATAATTTTAGAACCAAATAAAAATTACAATTTGGTTTAGACCAGTCGATTTACTTTTTTATTTTTACCTAAATATTTTCAGGATTTCTTGTGTTATATCAGGCATTGAAATCTATTGCGCACCAACGGCCGATGATGGGAGATTGTGGCAATCAACGGTGACGCACATAGCTGTGGAGGGGGGATGTTTTGTGCTATCCGCAAATCAATTTTGTCTCCGAAAAGACTACCCCCCGCCCCAGCCTACTATTTTGGTAATCCCCAAAAAGATGACTTCTCTCCTGACTCCGTTGTGTGCGAGGGAGGGAGTGTTATTATCTCCCCATTAGGAAAAATCTTGGCGGGACCTAATTATGAAGGGGAAGGCCTCCTCACCGCAGACTTAGGTAATTACTTCATTGTCTTTAATTTAATTTGTTCACCATCTTAGCTTATTATTGATTTTGATTTATTATCTTGTTTTTTTTTCTATCATCAGATTTTTTATTTTCTTTTTCTTGTTCTTCTCGTGGTGAAATTGAGGTGAATTTCATAAAGCAAAAGGTAATTTGAGGGTACTTTTTGAGTGAGGTCAGGTAACAGATGCTTAAGATGTGGCCCCACACTACCTGACTAAAAAGTCTATCAAATATTACATTAAAGTTGGGATTGTACAGTTACCGGCGGTGACTAGCATACAAAATGAGTTGAATTGTAAGTCTCTCAAAACGCGGAATACCTAGTTAATTTAGGATAGGCCTAAAACGCGGAATAACTAGTTAATTTGGGAATGGCCTAAAGCGCATAACAAAACATGTGATATTAGAGACAAACTACTTGTTCTCTCAGGTGAAATAGCCTGCAAGACAGCAACAAAGGCAACTTAGAGTGAGCACTAGCAAATGGGAGATTGGAAGGTGGAATATGGTAGAATACGAGACATCGATAGGTACGAGTTTGCGAGTTTGTGGTATTCACGGTCTTAGAAACAAAGTCTGGGTAGTGACTCCAGTGACTACTGTATAAGATGGTTCATAAATGTCCCACATTCGGCCGACGCCTGTAATAGTGTCCAAACCTTCTATGAAGGATAAATGTTTATTCAAATATACGAGTGATAAGTTTTGACATAACATCATATCTCTAACTCTTTCAAAGGCTAACAAATCAAATCCTATACAAAAAAAGATCAGAATAAGCCTAAATCATTCCCGTCTTCAAGGGTGAATTGAGCTAAAAGAATTTGTAGCATTCAATGTGCAACTATATGCAGTCGTGACACTTGAAAGCGTTAAGATTTTGGTTCAGTTTTTTTACTGCTTATCACGCCAGAACCGTTAGAACACTTTCACAGTGAACTTTGCATAATATTAGGGATTAATACAACGTACAACGGTAATAGACGATGGTGATACAAGTCCCTAAAAATTTTATATAAATTAAATAGCTAGTTGTTTAATCATGTTGCAGATCTTGGAGACATTGCAAAAGCGAAATACGGGTTTGATGTTGTTGGCCACTTCTCCAAGCCGGAGGTTCTGCGCCTTACGGTGGACGAACGCCATATGAAACCTGTTTCCTTCACTTCTACTCATCCCACTGAGAAAGCGGCTTGATTGGCTTTTGTTATCATTACTCCATCAACAATTGCCACTACCAATAAGAAAAATAATATTCTGTAGTACTATTTCCTTCACCAAATGTTGTAAAAGTGCAATTTCCTTTTTGTTTGGGCATAGAGTCCTTTCTTTTCTATACTCTAATCAATAATATTGGTGTATGATTGTCTCTCAATACATCTACTTAATGTAATAAAATAAACCCTTTTCTTAAGGGATGTCATTCTACATTTTTTTGAGATTGTTTCTTGGATTTAAAGAATGTTAGGATTATTTGTTATTAGAACTTTTTACCAGAAAAAAGGGTGAATAGTTTTTCGATATGATCATGTAGTTAAAAAATTAGGCTTAATTATGAAAAAAAGGAGATAGCAATATAAATTATTTAAAATACCATTAATTTAGTTTAAAAAATAAATTTAATAATAATTTTTTAAAAATGGACCACCGGTTTGGTGGTGGCAACACCTGGCTACCATGGACCGAGGTGGCCAATTTTAATTGCCTTCGACTATGGGGCAGCCCAGCCTAAGGTGCCACATTAGTTTGATTTGACCACCTTGGGCTTGTCCTGCCACTCCCACTGCCTTGGGGTGGCTACTGTTACGGGTCGTAACCGTGGGGCGCCAAGGGAGCTAGGATTTGGCGGTTGGTCCTAGTCGTCCCGAGTCCAGAGCCGGTAGCTGGTGCTATCCGGGTGGTGGAACAACCTATCGGAGTGCTGGTCGGGTTGGTGTGCAAACGTGGTTCCAACGGGTGCAGGTATCGAGCATGGGTGATCCAGACGCGTGCGAGGTCGAGCCGTGCCGGGAGTAGTACCGGGAGCGGAGGGTGCAGATGACCGAGCACCGCGACCGAGCATGTGGGCAGCAATACCGTGTGTGCCGAGCAAGCACGTCGGCGCGAACCAGCAAAGTGACCGATCAATGCTGGGCAGGACTCCTGGTGTTGAGGTTGGCGGTGAGCGTCCGGGTCCGAGTGAGTCGGGATCCCGGTACTGAGTGCTGTGGGGGTCTGGAGCATGTCGAGTGCAGGTTTCGGTACCAGGGCTAGCCGGGGCGAACCAGGAGGGTTCGACCACCTGGCTAGGGTGCACCAGGGCTTTTCAGTAATTGCAGCTGGAAACTCCAAGGGTTGGGGTGATGTGAGCTGGCCAAGAAGGACCGTGGATCTGGGGGTCGACGGTGTGGATCAGTTTGGTGACATCACTAGGTTGGTGACTCATGTGGATCGAGCTGAGCCATTGATCGAAGATTGGATGGTCAGGATCCAAGGGGGTGACATGCACTATTTCCAGCCCAAAGCCTATATAAGGAGGTGCTTCATTGTGTTGAGGCAGATCAGAAAGTAGAGAAGAACAACAAGTGAGGAGTAGGAGTGTGTGGGTTCTCGGTGGGGGGGAACCACCTTGGTCGGAAAAGGGGAACTTGGAGTCTGCTGCAGCCAGGCCGTGGAGGACGGACTGGGGCTCCAAGGCAGACTGCCGGTGTAGTTGTGGTCCACCTTTAGACCAAGGTTCCTACCAGTGTTGTTTGGCAACCCTGCGAGGTATTGCCGAGGGTTGTGAGTGAAGTCCTGTCGAGTGAGAGTCGAGAGGCAAGGTCGTGGGGTTTGCATGTCCACGACCAGCAAGTAGTCGAGAGTAGGATTACTTGTAGTTATCCTGTATTCATACTAGTGGAATAGAGGTTGGGGAGATTTCCCGTAAAAGTGTAGTGTTTGAGTCGTGTTTGGCCACCAGTGACTGGACCGGTGATTCCGAGGTCTGGTCGTGCCGGTAATTGGGTGACCGGGACTGGGACGCATAACGTTGCTGCTTGGCGATTCTGTGTGATCGATAACTTGTTCGGTAAGAGCTAACACCGGTAACCAGGTACCGGTATCAGGGTGCGCCAGCAATCGGGCGTGGTACCGGGACTGGGGTGTTAGTGCTCCGCGTTGCCGCTTTGTGTAGCGGTCACGTGCTGCGTACGGGGTTGGCTGGTGTTTCCAGGGAGGGAAACACGCCGCACAGGGGGAAGTCCTAGGCGAAAAATTTAGACCCAAAGGGGGACCCTGTGACAGCTACCTAAGAGATGGTTAAATTTAGCCACCTTAGATCCACCTGGCCATGGCTTGGGTCACCGTCTTCAAGTTCGCTATTGGCTGGCCTTCAATGGTTGGCATGTTCTTTTAAATAAAATATTTTTTTATTTTAAAATTTATAATAACTTAGGTTAAGTCAATTTATAATTTTTAACTCATATAATAAAGATGGAATATTCTTGATAATAATCATGTTATACTTCCGTCATATATGAAATATAAATATTTACCAGATATAATTTTTTTCAATCGAAGGAATTTAATTGATATGAAATCATTATGATGTTTATTTGCCAACTTACATGACCTATAGAAAACTTCTGTGACAATCTGTTGAATCAATTACAGAGTTTTCTTGCAAAATTTTGGGTTTGAGATTTGGAAGATGCTAGTTGCGGTTGCAGATATTTTTTTAGTTGCGATTGAATCCTTGATCTTCTTAATGATACCCAAGTGTTCTCTCTAAAAGTACAAAATCCTTTATTTATATTAATTACAATGAATCTGCATAAAAATACTGTGGGATGTCATCTATCTAACATCACAAGATGATTGTGATACTCTTTTTAAACTTCGGAAATAGTATTAGATGGCATCACATGAAAATTCTCTTAAATTTTTGTTCCATGTAGCTCACCGCGCTAGGTCTTGGTTAACAACACCCTTTTACATTAAAACGAAAATTGAACAGAAACCAAACTGTATTACACGTCCGGAACCAAATCAAAATATTTTGGTTAATTCGATTTAAATAACCAAATAACTGAATTAGATCATAAGATATAAAATCTTTTTTTATTTAAGTATTTAATTAAAATTATATAATTATTTTAGTGAACATGACCATTTAGTAAGTAATTTTAAATGTGTGTATCATATTAAATAAATAAAATTTAATCATATACATATTACAACTTCATGATAATTAACATAAAATATTGATTTTGGAATATATATTTTAAAATTTTTTGATTAATTCGGTTTGGTTCAATTTTAAACCAAAACATCAATACACGTATTTGTTTCTTTACTGCTTTACTAAAAACTGAACCAAACTATTTTGAAATAGAACTGAATTGCTAATTTAGGTTTGGTTCAATTCGGTTTTCGAAGTTTACCAAATTATGCTCACCTTTGGGAGTGCTCATTTAACAAGTTGAATCAGGTTTTACGCAGTTCAAATTCAGCTTATTTGATTTTCAGTTTGAGTCACACTAAAAAGTATTCAAGTTGTTTTGAGTTCGAATTAACTTGATTCATGTTTATTAATATTGTTTTTAAATATATTTCATACTAAAATTTAATTTATAATTAAAATATTCCAAATTTAAATAATTATACATAAAAGATAATTTAATCATTCATAAATTTATTTAAATTTGATATCATATAATAATATTTTACAAGTAGATTATATTTATATGAAGAAATTATGATAAATATGATAAAAAATTTTATTCCTTATATAAAAAATATTGAGGTTCGAGTCCAGCTGAGTTGTCCATGTACAAACCCGGCCAAACTTATATAATGTCGTATTAAGCTTCAAGTCAAGTTTTTTGAGTTGATCATCAAATTAATTTGAGTTTAATCAAACTTTGAAGAGCCTTACCCCTGCCAAAATGCCAAAAAAGTCAGATCAACTCACTTGCACATCCATGGACTAGGAAAAATATTTTTTTGGTAGAAAATAATTTTGCTTACACATGTGTAGTGATATTTGGTGAGAAAATTAAATAACAAATAGACGGGCACATAAATTAAAGAATTAAATTAATATTAGAGTCTAAAATAACCTTGTTAATGAATAAACAATTTTAATTTCTACTAGTAAGGAATAAACGAATTATAAATCACTCTCAGTACAGTTTTTCCACGGTGTGTGCTCACACTATGGGAAGAATAAACCAATAAAGCCAGGTCATGAGGGAGTCAACTTAACGGATGTAATCGTGGAAATTAGTTGCTACCAATACTGCACCAAACCTTTAAAAAAAGAAAGCTCCATTTCCATGAAAGTGCCGCCCATGGCTCCATTCAAACGTGCTTAGTAAGCGTCAACACGGTATTATCTTTACTCCACACTAAAGCTTAACGATCATAACGCTTATATCATCGACGGATCCCCTCGTTGAAGCCAAGTCCACAAGCCTCTTACAAGCGGTCGGTGTCGTCAATTTCTTTCTGTCGACACACAATGACCGAGCCACGTTGACAGCTTCTTGATTTGAGACCTGCAACAGTATACGACATCACACTGTTACCAAAACGTTTCCACACGACTTTTAAGATCATCAAAGGTAAACCACCAAGAACGTTGATTTGTAACCTTATCCCAGAGCCCATCGGATGCCAAGATTAAGAACTCGCAGTCTGGCTCAACTTTTACTACTCTTGTGTCAGGTTCTGCAGTTACCCATTTTTTGAGATGTGAATCACCAATTCCTCTGGATACGGACAACGAGCTTTGCAATCTCCATACTCCATTGCACTTGTCCACATATCCACCCTGCGCATCAAAATTGTCCTAACAAAATAAGTTTCATGTCTTGTTCACAAAAACCCACCTCAAAATAATTTGACATGATAACAAAGCAAGAATTGATGGTACCAGATCTAATCCAAAATGCCCATGAAATGTATATGCTTTCAAACTATGATGCTATCAGATGTTGTCCAAAATACCCATAAACTATTGACCGCATAATCAGATTGCTTCATCCACTTCAAAAATATCAGATCATGAAGTCAACGTGATGAAGAAAGAAACACTGAGGAAATTAGCAGTACTGAACTGACCAGCTTCTGTAATCTGTCGCGTTCATCATCTCTTGAGGGCCGGTGATCAAGGGTGAGAGCTTCGGCAACTCCACCTCTGCTCAGAACAGCTCGGCAATCACCGGCGTTGGAAACAATAAGGTTCCCGTTTCTGATCAAAGCAGTCACGCAGCAAGCCCCACCACGGACCCCTTCTTTCTCGAATTCCATGTCAGTGGTCAAGTAGCCTATTTTGATCGCTTCCAACACCTCTTCCTCCCCATGTTTTACCACTTCTTCCATTACATGTCTAGCCATGTTTTTAGCTGCAAATTCTGCTGCTCTTGTGCCTCCATGCCCATCAAAAATTCCATAGAAGGCCTGCCAAACAAGAAAAAAGAAAAGCTCTAATAAACTGACTACCTTGGATTATCTATGGTAAAATCTGCTGTTTATTTTTTAAGGCTTATAAGATTCAAAAATCAAATTTATTGCTTTACCAGTTCATCTGATAAGGATTGGAATTATAAAATCCACAATCTTTTCTCTAACCGAAATCAAATTTATGTTTTGATATTTTATTGGCTGAAGACTGAAATTTCCCAAATGCCATGAAAGGAGAACCTACCATCTCTTTCTACTACTAAGTTACAGCAATCAAATTTATACCAAATACACATCAAATGCAGAACCTACCATTTCTTTTCTACGGCTGATTCAAAAATTAAATTTAATCTCTTTTATACGACTAAGATTCAGAAATCAAATTTAATCTCTTTCCTTTCAAAAATTCAGTAATCAAATTTATATCAAATACCCATCAAAAGCCGAACTCCTACCATCTCTTTTCTACTGGTAAGATTCAGAAACCAAATAAATAGTTGTACAGTTATACTGGTAGCAATTGAATTTTGCAAGTGACTAGCTTCTAAAAAGGAAATTTATAGTTGTCAAACATGTTCAAAAGCTTGTACAAATGAAATTTATAGTTGACAAACATGTTCATGGAGTAGTGATCAATTTTTACCTGTTTTGGACTCGCAGTGATATCAACCTCGGCGGAGTAGCGATCTTCCATCTCCACACGCCGCTTCCCTTTCTTGCAGACGACGGAGAACCCATCCGCATCCACCTCCACCACCGCCGGCGCCGGCGCCGCCGCCGTCTCCCTTGCCCGCCCAAGAGGGCGAAAAGAGGGGGACGTCAAGCCTCGCCGGCCTCTTCCTCTTCAACACCGCCGGCGCAGGATCCGCCGTAGGCCCGCCGTCGGCCTTCCCCGCCACCTGCCTCTGTAGGCAGAGCCTCAGCGCCGACGAAGAAGCAGAAGAACACGGTGACGGCGACGTCGACGGCGAGGACGCCGGTGACCGGAGCCGGGCAAGCGGGTCGGCCGACGGAGAAGAGGAGGATGCAAGCTTGGAGAACACCGGCGAGCCGGCAATGGCGACCGCACAAGACATGGCTCTCTCAATTTCCCTCAACTCAAAATCGGATTAAAAAGGCTTTCTTTCAGATTTCGATGTCTCAAAAGGAAAATCAAATATCACATGCTTGTGAGCAGTGAGAGGAAGCTTTTGAAGAGGAAGGAGTCCGCGTAGGTGGGGGAGTTTACCGTTGGCCAGATTGGGAGGAAGCTGGCGGATCCCATATTTCAACGCAACTCAGTCTGTGATGCGGGGCCCACTTGGTTTCAACGCAATTTCCTTTAGAGAGCGGTCAATTTCGGCGATGGTGGTGTTAAGGGCGTAAGCCGTTGTTGTATACTAATGAACCCTGACATAGCATTTAGTTATGAATAAAGCATTTTTTATTCTCTCACTTCGAAAGCATAATAATGACACGAAATTGAGACAGACTGCGAAGAAGGGTAAGAGGAAGCAAATTTACTATTTTTTAATTAATACGAATTTGTTAATAACAATAAGGGTCGAGCGCTCTAAGCTCCGTACGCGCTGCCCCCCTAGAGCATGGGTACTTGTAGGAACAATATAACGCCAATCCATGTTCCACATATCGGTATTTAATATTGTCTTCCAAGTCTTTGATAGGGTTACGGACAATCGATAAATATATTGTTAAGGAAATGGTTATAGGCGGCATAGTAGCTAATAGTAGAATGACGAAGTTAGAAGACAATGGAGTTGAAAATTGAATAAAAGGGAAACACATTGTAATTTTAGAGGAAGCATATGAAAAGAAAATTTTTCTTCCTCTCTTCTCTCTCTACCTCTCTTGTCTGATCATCCTCTCCACCCTCTTACTCCTCATATCATTCTTCTATCTCATTCTCCTCCCGGTTCTTCCCTTCTCTACTCTTCTGCTTACTCTCTCACATCTTTACCAATCTATTTCTCTCGTCTTTATCCCTAAATTTATTTCTTTAATTTTTACCATTACCGATTAGAGAAATCATCTTCAATCTCTAATCTTCAATCAAGGAGGATCTTAACACTCTTCGATTCCCTAAGCATTGGTTAAGCAGCGGATTGCTGGTCTATCACCATTCTGGTCTCATTTATAATGCAAATGAGCCGGGTCAAGTCAAAGTGCTACTTTATTAATATTTTCAATTTATTTCTGTTAAATTAGTTTACTCAACTTTAGTTTATTACCGGATTATATACTTCAAGCCAACACAAGCTAAACATTCACTTACTCAAGTTTAGCTTGTGTTTAATAAAGTTTTGAGCCGAATAGAGTTGAGCTGTACAATTTGATGGTTTTATTGAGTTCGAACATCAAAATTATTTTTTATATTAGGATCTTTCAATACATGAGCAAAAGTGATAAAATTTTAAAATGAATAGTATTTTGAAAAATATATGCTTTTTTCAAGCTGAATTGAGATTATATTTTGCTTGATTATACCCTTATAAAAAGTAAGTAAGTGGCACTTAGTAATAATTAAATCGTACTAAATATCTATTAATAAGTAGTTTGTAACTACTATATTTTTTAATTATTAAGAAGTAACTATTCATTAATTAACTAGTGAGTGTAGTTATCACACCCACTATATATTTGTAATTTAGTATCATTAAGTTAGATAAATTATATTTTACTTTGAAAAAAAGGAGCTTAGGGCAATCATAAGAAGTAATGCTACTATTAAACTAGTTAAGTAGTTAGTAATTAAGTAACATCTTAAGTACTAACAATACTGTCATGTAACTAATTATTGAGGGCATAAATATCATATACTTATATGAACAAGTTGCCATTAAATACATTGTACGAGCCAAGTTAATTGGAGTATTTTATATCAAGCTCAAACACATCAAGTTTGAACTTTTAGTCGAACTAAGCTGAATACTCCTCACTTCAAACTTTGTTTATGGCTTAATGAGCTATCAATTTCAAGTTGAGTAATTTTTATGGGCACAAATTAAAGAGTAAAAGTTCAAATCAATTGAGCTGATTATAAAATGCTCACAAGCCGCCTTAGCATGTTTGCATGTTTAGTTTGAAAAAGAAAAGAAGAGAAAAAATAATAATGAATTGGCTAATCTTTCTTCTAGACAATCTCTAATATAATAGAGAGACTCACACCTCCTATCCACATTGCACATATATGCTCAAAATGTAAGGAAAAGAAGGGAAAAATGGGCAACTTAATATTAATAGATAGATTTTTTTAACATGTAAAAATTTAAGGAAACTCATTTTTTCTTTTTTTTTCTTTCACAAAAATCTGATTTTTATTTTATCTCTTTATCTTATTGACCAAATAGATCTTTACCCTCCACATGAAAGGAACCTTATATTTTAAGGTTGTCATTGTATGGTCAACCCTTTGGATAAAATAGTTTTAATTTTGGAGATTGTTAGAACTATATTTTGATGATTATCATCCAAAGTTAATTGGTATAAGTTATTAAAGATGCATGATCATGGTGGAGTAGGTGAGAGAGCCAGATATGTGTGAGATTCCTCAACTTAGTTTAATATCTAATACTTATTAGGGTAAAATCCTATCTATTAGTGGGAATGAATTATAGATCTTCAACTTCGGTTAACCATTTTTAAAGAGATGACCTAGCTCATTATACCCTCTTTGGGCCAAGTCGTTACAATTGGTATCATAGCCTCTTGGTTCTATATTAGATAGAAGGCTAGATTAAGGATGTTGGCAAGGCTCCTAGTCACGGGTCAAAAAGGACGTGGGCTGAGGCTAGCAACGGGCAAGTGTAGGAATTTTGAGGACAAAATTTTCTAAGATAGGTGGATTTATGAGATCCTTTAACTTAATCTAACATCTAACACCTACTAGGGTAAGATCCTATTTATAAGTGAGAATGAACTATAAATCTTTGACTTGATTAATCACTTTTGAAAAGATGACTTAGTTCATTAGTTTCCACTTTTGGCCAACTCGTTATTTATGGTATCAGAGCCTCCTCGTTCTGTAGTAGATGGTGGGGTGAATTAGGGACGTTAGCTAAGTTGTCTGTAACGGGTCAAAGAAGGTTGTAGGCTGGGGCTAGCAATGGGCAAAGTGTAAGAATTTCAAGGATGAAATTTCTTGTTTACTTCAACTATTTGATTGGGCTCAATTACATTGTTTATTACCTTGCCTATTATTTCTTGTGCTTATTTGATATATCTTATTATGTTTAAATCATTTCCGTTAAAGTTGTCCACTTGTTGTCTTACAAGGGACTAGGTTTTGTGGGGATTTAACTCTTCTGCTAAGTATTTGTAGTTAACTCTTTCCCACATAGTCGCCTTTTATTGATATCAAAGTTTAACTTTGGAACAAGATGGATAACAAGAGAACGCAAACCAAGGGGCTTTCCACCACAAGACTGACCTACTTACTGTTCAACTTACAGTTCTGGATACTTCAAAACCACATTTTATTAACTGACCAGATGACTACAAATGAGTTCAAACTTTCTAGCATTGAAGTGAACTTTTTTTAGAACATTAATTAATTTACAAAGATTTTATAAGTCTTATTAGTGGCACAATTTAAACTCCTAATGTTGACTATTGTCATTGTCTTGGTTGAAATAGTCAGTATAGCCCTTTTTATTATGGTGTTGTTCATGTAGCTTTAACCATTAGGAGTTTTATGAAATCAAGATTATATCCTTATAACATGAAATGAGTGAATTATGACCTAGATACCATAGGTGTGCATGAAACTAACATCATATGGTGCAAAAATTATTATGCTTTTATTTCAATTCCAACAATGCTGAAACCAAAGCCAAAATGCTAGGAATACAGAGTCCTATAAATGTCAAATCAAAGAAAAATACAGCAGGATATGCATGCTAACAAAAATAGT
>JAURVB010010643.1:0-101412 GCA_033002965.1 Piper betle
ATAACGAATCCAAGCAAGCCATTGCTAGAATCAGCAATCAGCAATCAGAAACAGATACAAACCACTACTGGAAACACTAATTGCCAGAATACAGAGCTAAAAGCCTAAAACGTCCATAATCAAAATACAGTACGCAGCTCTAATAAACAGCTCAGACCGGGCTCAGCAATCAGAAACAGACATACACAGGTACTTGGAAATACTAGTTTCAGGGAACACAGTGCTAAAAGCTTAAAACCCATAATCAAAATACAACAAGCAGCTCCAATGAACAGCTCAGACCTGACCCAACCCTGCCAAGCCACTACCGGAATCAGCCAATCAGGGCAATGGGAAACAGATTCACACCACCACTGCCAACAAACACCAATTCCAAGAACACAGGGCTAAAACCCTAAAACCCTGAACCAAAAGACAATGGACAAAACCCTAGCACAGCCAATCAGTCCCACTGCACAAAATTACTCCACAGCAGCATAAGCCAGTACAGAACCGAGCCAAGCCTAAAGAAAAAAAACCAACACGAATTCTTCTCCCGTCCACCCCAACCACAACCAGATTGAAGATAGATTGATCCACACATACAGCAAACAAAGCATCACACAATCCTTACAAAAATAAAAATAAAAATAAAAATAATTACTAACATCACCAACATAAGTGGAGAAATCAAGTTATTGATCAAAAATTTGGTTCAACTAGGAATATACAGAATAAGTGGTGAACAAACGATTAACAAAACCAAGATCCCAGCATAAAAAACACAACTTTTACCAACAATCCGACTGGAATCGCGGCGGAATCGCTCCCCTCGCGTCGGCCGGCGGAACCCGCGTGCGGGCGGCGGTCGCAACGGCTGCGGCTGGCCTGGTCGGACGGAGGACGGCGGAGGGAGGACGGCGCAACCGCGGCGGAGGGAGGACGGCGCAAGCGCGGCGGAGGGCGGCGGAGGGAACGTACGAGGCGGGCGGCGGAATCGGGGGGGGGATGATTTAGGTTTTTAAATCCAAATTACCATTTTACCCATGCTTAAATAATTTAATAAAAATTATACCTAGGGTATTTTGGTAATTTCTTAAAAAAACCGATTCCGATTTAAATCGGCCGATTCCGATTCCGATTTAAATCGGTCGGAATCGGCCGATACGGGCCGATTCACGACCCGATTCGGGGCCGACCGAGTCGGCCCGAAATCGGATCGGCGCGACGCCGATCCGATTTAAATCGGCCGATTCCGCACGGAATCGGCCGATTCGTGCAACTATGGTAAATCCTACTTCACATTTTTAAAGATAAAAATGTATCAGGTTAGAAGGGATAAGTTAACCTTTTAAAATAAAAAAATTAAAAAAAAGAGGTGGTGGGGGAGATGTACAAGAAGAAGAAGAATCCGCTTCATGTTGGGAAATAGACATTCTAAAAAATAACCTAAAAATATTTTCCCACAAGATAAAATAAAAATAAAAATAAAATAAATAAGAGATACCATGATAAAAATAGATGGAAACTTTTCTCCAAATTAGAAAAAACAAGCAATTATTAAATAAAAATTTGGCAAACTCTTATAATACAAATCAGACTAATAACAAGATCTAAAATATACAATTCTTGAAAAATATAATATATGAAAAATTAAAAAAATAGCATACACTTTAAAAGAAAATTCGATTAACCTCACACCTTGAATTACAACCCTGACTTCAACTTCAAATGATGACGTACTTCTCCAAACTCTCCCTCTGTGAGTTAAATATTCTAAAAAATCCTAAGAATTATTTAACATCAACAGAATTCTCCTGTTTATAAAGAATATAAGTAGAATTTTAAAAGTTATTTTATTAAATTTTTATAGAAAAAGACAAAATCATATATAAGTATGTGAAATATTAACCATTAATGTGATTAACGAAAGGCTAAAAACTAAAAATTAAATTTTTTAATGCAAATGAGCGAGAGAAACTCAACATTTCAAAGTGTTTACAATTACACTCCTGGATTGGAGCTGAAACTAAAAAGCCGTGTAAAAACTATTGATTTACCCTTTGGCCCAAAAGCTAACTCTTTATCGGGTTAGCCGATAGATGCAGCTTCTTCATCAGATGGCTTTGAATGATGTGACAACTGCTAGTTTAGTCCATCCACCCAACATTATAGGGTGGTTTGATGAAAGCCCAACTAAAAACGCTGCTAGTTCAGATGGCCGCTTCCCGCACACTTTGCGGAAAAGTGATATTCAATTTAACAAGGCCCAGTTGGAGTATTTTTGCTCCTCTAGTCCACGCAATGTTTTTGATGTCCTTAATTACCAAAACGTTTTGTGTTTTGCATCAAACCCGACCTCCATTGCTTGATTTCATATTCCCTCATTCTACAAAATGACCATACATCGTATCAGCAAAGCTGCTTTAGGATGACTTGGGGAAACAAAGGAAACCTTCTAATTTGTTAGAATGCCAATGCTGCTATAAATCAAGCGTTCTAACTTCAGAAAGAACTACCGTCTGTATTATGGCACCCATAGGCTTTGCTGGCGTAGGAAGGAATATTAAGTATGCATGCAAACACATGACGTTACTTGTGTGTGTGCAATCATTTTCATATTGTAACTGGTCCAGGGGCTATCATTGTCATCTGTTCGCGTCGTACCTTTTTGTTAAACAACGTAAAATTTATATGTAGGACAAACTAAAGCATCTCCCAAGGAGATCAGGAGATGTACAAAGACACGGGTCGAGATGTACAAAGACATAGGTCAAGTAGGACATGTTAGGAGCAGTACTTGTTGTTGAGATTAACTGTAACCTTTCATAGACGAGATTAAAGATGCATAGGATACTAAGCAGATGAATCGTTTGTCTATTGACATGGGGTCAAAAGTTATCAAAGAAAAGGGTACGTACCCTATTTCTTGATTTGGCACGATTATACAGTGGACGAGTTAAGACTAATCAAGAGAGTATGCACTTGTCGATAACGTATGTTTGTCTCTTCTAATTGTTAAAAGAAGAATCAAAAGTCGAACAAATCTCGTCAGAAATTGGCGACAAGCACTCATTTATCTGCTCCTTCAATCAGATGAGACTTCAAACCATGTGCACTGTGCACTCATTGAGTCTCACACCCAATCAGGACTTTGGGAGTAAGGATGAAGACACATACAAGCAAAGCAATGCCTGATCAATAAGAAGATTGGACAGAATTTGGTCTTCAAAGCCAATACCCATATATATTGATCAAGGTTCATGCGAGGGGGCCAATGAAGATGGAGCTAAGCAAAAGGTTCACTCAATCACTATATAACTGCAAATTATTAAATTATGCTTGCAAACTTAGTCTTGTCGATGTTTTCATCCATGCACGTTGAGAGCTTTTTTTCTTGTGCATGCCGTCCTCCTGCTCGTGACGCTCACTGACCCATGGTCCCAGCTGCTTTCCTTCTCCCTACCTCTTCAAATAAAATTTTGCGTGTCTTTGAAGGTTGGAAGGCCAACGTCATTGCAAATGTGCAGTCCAAATGATCACATATATGAACGATATAATTTCCCCGGCATGTAGAAGTATATTAGACAGTCAAAGTCCCACAATTCATGATTCAAAACTCGACTCCAAGCCTGCACGTTAGATTGGAATTACATAATATTCAGAGTTAGATACAAAATGCATATTGTACGTACCAGCCAAGTTAATTTAAAGCAATATTCTCACCAATTGAATTTCCCTCTGGTAAGTTAACAACATGCATATGTATAATACGGGAACGAGGATCTCAAGGGAAAAAGGTTATGTACTTGAATAACAACACAACCAACTTGGTTCAATTGAAAAAGGAATGTGGCCGATCTGGAGATGAACAAAGATGATTATAATTCATACCCGTTCATCACGGACCAGAAAAATGTTAGCTTGATTGGCGATATATATTTTTGAGGGTAGTTGACCTGCTATGTTATTGGAATGTTCATGCGGTATATTTATATATAAACCATATATTGGATTCATACTCCGCTAATAGTGCCGAATGGATTGCATGTTAATTGTTATACTCATTTCAATATTTTATTTACGGTGGTGTTGCGTGTTGGGGTTATCTTATTGAATGTTTCTCAAATGTGGTACGGAACAGTGACGCAAGTACAATTGATTAGGTAATATTGTTAAAGGTATGGAATCATTCATTTTTATATGCCCACCTTTATATATCAAAATCAAGTATGAAAAAACATCTTTGTAAAAGTCAGATGAAGTTGTATATGGCTATACAAAGTCAATCCATAAATGTTCCCTTGTGATACTTAAATAAAATAGACGAGAGTCAGATACATATAGAAGAGCTTTAAAAATTGTTGAAGTTCATTTCTGATTTTTGCCATCACTAATCATCAAAAAATATGCGAGACCCTGTAGCAAAATCCAATTAATTTATCTTGTTTCAATCAAGTTATTCTAAATGTGACAAAAAAAGAATCAGAGAATATCATTAAAAAAACAAACAATACAAAAGATTTAATGAGATTTAACAATGTGTGTGCCAGTTCAAATGGTAAATTAAAACTCTTTATATTCTTCTCATGAATATAGTTTCAATGTTACAATATATACGACTTGCTCTAGCCGGGATAAGGACGCCACTCCACAGTCGGCTTGCTGTTAATTTATCGTTAATATAACAAAAAAAAGTCTGGAAAAAGCATCTTTCCAAAAGGGAAACGAAGTTTTCGATAGTTATGGTCAACAAAATCCATGTTCCCATGGTATTTAAGAAAATGGAAAAGAAACTGTTTTTTTATGTGTATTTTCTAAACTGGTATACTTAGACTTAGGATAGAATTGGGTCATTGATTTTTATGCCACTTATCTGCAGATTATCTGCAAAGTGTCATTTTTGAACGTGGCTTTGTTCCTTTGCGCACCCCATCCCTCGTTCCTCTGCTTAAACATTAATTTCTTTTCGAATATGGTTAAGCAGAAAAACAGGAACGCAATATAATCAAAGGACCCATCGCCAGATTTAAAGCATGGAAAGAAGGAGAAGACAAAAGAGATGAGAGCATTTTGCCTCCCCTTGAAGGGAACCCATCACATGGCTTTCACATTAAAGACCTATTCAATCATCAGACTTTCTATCCAAGAAAGTATAGAAATCCTGCATGATCATAACCGTCTTAAGTATGGATAGATAATGCTGCAAACTTGCTTACACATCAATTCAGATGATGTATTATAAGCGTACAACGATGATCATAATTAACAACATCCTCATTGTCTATTGACTTCTCAAAGAGGTCACAGTGTTGGAAGGTAGAACAAAACTGCCGACGGATTTAATATGCAAGCTGAACCGTAAGGAGTGTGGCACTGCATATGCAATCTGTCTTTTCTCCCTAACTTGCATGAAACCCAACTTGGATCTCTACTTAAGTCATGACTGCTGCAACGTCCCCCATCTAAAGTCAACTCCCACTATGAACTAATAAAACTGTAAAGGTAGTAAATGGGCAGCTTATTAAGTAATTAACTAGCTTCAAAAAGAGAAGATCGCCAAAGTCCAAAGAAAAAAATGGGGCAGCTTAACCGAACTTTGCTCACCCCTAGCCGGTCTGATATACGACCGAGGAGATTGTGGGCACAAAAATGTTTGTTACAGGCATGCATTCAAAATGTTCGTAATTTGGTTATGTTACAAACATTTATTTTTCCAACCCAAATGTTCATATTTACTGCACTAAACATTTTTCATGAAAATGGGGCGGCCATGACGACAAGCAAACAAAGAGATTAACGATGGAAGAAATTCACGTGTGAAGCAGAAACGAAGAAGAGTTGAAGATGCGTCATCTGAAGAGACGGGGCCGGTGAGATTGGGTGAGGTTCTGGCCTTCCCCAATCCGTTTAGCTCACCTACATCATATCTAAACCGTCAACCTGCATATAAATAAATGATCCCTGCATCACCGACCTTTATTGTCTCTTTTATATGTTCCCCTTTCCTTCTTCACATTCATCGCCTTGCATGCACATGGGTGGTCGCTACTATCCTGCACTACAAGACGATGTATATAACTTGGGGAAAAAATGGGTTCTAGTGTGGATGTGCTAATAAGATATTGGTGTGATGGATAAGGCAATAGGAGTTGCGATGAGGAAACTCACAATTCAGACATTTGTACCAGGAAAATATAATGGGGCTGTAACCATCTAGCCAAAAGATTTTATGCGTCTGTGATTGATGTGAGATTTGAGGATCTGCGCTTTTTGTGGTTTTAGAAACAAGGCTTTGGATCCACCTCTTGGGTGTGCACATCTTGCCCCACTGCTAAGTGTCTTCTCCTCAAAACATGTTTAGCAAGTTTTAGTTTTTAAGTATTAGAGACGTCAGTGTTCGTAGTGCGGTTTGTCATTTACGTATAAGCTGCCCCGATCTTTGCAAACCAAAACCGTGTGAAATTAGTCTGACAAATCTGATGTGAAGGTCACCATATATATATATATATAACAGTAACCGACTATCTAACCTGGTACGTTTATATTGATTTGCTTTCAGCATATAATAAGCAATGTCATGAATCAATCGTCTAGCTGGAGAGAAGAGTTTTCTAAATATTATTACAAATATACTTTCATACAACGGAATAGAATCGGATTTGATCTTGATTTGTAGGGCATATCCCTGAAATATGCATGGATAGTTGGCTAATGATACTGTACATATAATAAGTAACCGCATTTTGTTTTTTGGTTATTATCTTCATCAAATGGTGAAAAGGATTAAGGAATTGATATGGGCAAGTAGGGCAGTACCATGGGGGACTGTTTCCCATTTACTGGAAGTATACAAACTAACCAACCAAACCCTTGATTCATTAAAACAGGAAATGGATTGCTCGGCCCCTTTTGAGCTAAAGCAAATTGAAGTCACATTATTAGGGTCTCGATATTCGATTGATCTTTATGATTCATTCGTCAAGCTCCTACAAGGTGGACCACAGTGCAGAGACATATATGTTCCCTCTCTGTTTCACATGCATACAATTGAAAGCAATTATATGGTCTGAGGTACATCACACCCTGGGCATGCTTTCAAAGGCATACACGCACACATTTGGGAATGCCACCGTCGGTTCGGTCTGGGTTTTATGAACCGTAACCTGACCCAATACAAAAACTCCGAATCCGAACCCAAAAGTACAAACATGTTTCCTTGAACTTCAATTAATATTAATGAAGCGAATGTAGAGATATAAGATCTAACTGTAATTATATTTGATTTGATTTTAGTAACGAGCAAACTCATAACCCTTTTTCTAGTTGAAGAGTGCTAACAACAGTAACTATTTAACCAATCGGGTGAGTGAGTTAGTGTGAAATTTGAAAATTCTATCTCATGTAAAAATAATAAAACAAGGAAGAAGAGATGGAATTAGAATATATTCGAAGGCATGTTGAGAAAGAGCTTAAAGAAGAGCGGCGGTGGGGTGGATGGAGGGAAGGCAACCAATGACTTGGCAATTCACGTGAGGAGGAAGGTGAAGACTTGACGAGCAGAGGATACCTTCTCGTTACATGCTCCCCTCCCCTTTCCTTCTCGATGTGATAATCCACCCGCATTGCGCCTCCTCTGTCTAAATCTCTCTTCTCTCTCTCATCTGTGGTTTTAGATTGTATTTATGAGCATCAAAACTTAACTCTTTATTTTTTTACTCTCGAGCAATAAAGAAGTATGAAAAAATTATATTAAATAATGAATATATATATATATAGGGTTGCTAATTGAACGAGCTAGCTCGTGAGCATTTAGCGTTTAGCTCGGCTTGACTCAACTCAAAACTCGACATTTAAATGTTCGAACTCGAACTCGAATCTTCCAAGCCGAGCTTGAACAAGGTCGTGTTCAACTCGACTCAACTCGGTTATAACTCGAACTCGACTCGTAGCTCGACTCGTAGTTTGACTCGAACTCGACTCATAGCTCGACTCGAACTCGACTAAATAAAATAATATAATAATATAATTTTTATATCATATTATATATATATATCTACACAATATAATAATAAAGAAGTAAAATAGTTGAGATGGTAAGTATTCAAGTTGAAGACCTACATTGACCCCATTTTTTTAAGTGGGGTATTTTTGACTTTTAATCGAGTCGGTTTTGAGCTCACCAACGAGCTGGGTTCGAGCTTGGAAAAATTAAACAGTTTAAGTATATTCAAACTCGAACACATAAAAGATATTCAAGTCGAACTCGAGCATGTATGTTCAAAACTCGTTCGATCTCGAGTCAAGTTCGAACGAGTTTCAAACTATTCGAGCCGAGTTTGAACACAAGTTGAGCTCGACTCGCTCGCTCGATTAGCACCCCTATATATAAATATATATATTAAAAATATGCTTTTGTTTATAGAAAGTTAACAAAAAGTACCAATAGAAAATCGGTCTTCAATGACGGTAAATTCGATCGTTAAAGACCATAAATCTAATCACTAATAAAATTTGCAATTGCCAAATCCGAAGTCGCAGTAAATAAGGTTGCTAATAAAATTTGCGACCGGAAAGAAATCAGGTCGAAAAAGTAACAACCGAACACACCGTTTTGAATTTAGTTTCTAAGTTAGTGACCGGGCGGTCATAGAGCTAGTTTCAAATTATTTGTGACCAGATTTCCGGTCGTAAATATAATTTCAACTTCCATTTCTAATTGGTTCTTTTTCGATTGATAAATATTTGTGACCGAGCGGACTCAAATTGGTCGCAACTTGATTGCAAAATAACCTGAATATATTTATAATAATTGTTATTTTTGTTTTAAATTACCTGTTTAATAATAAAAGATTATATAAACAAATAGATATGATGACAAAATATATATTAAAATATAGAACAAAAGTTAAATATAAAATATAATAAAATATTCAATGTCATTCATGAAATAAATCAAATGCCTAATATCTACATCAAATGAGGGGTGGTCAGATACCGAGGGGGCATATCATTAGCAGAGATGAGTTAACAGTTTTTAAAAAAGAAAATATGCATGAAAGGATAATATTATATGACAATGTTTGATATACTTGAAATTTGTTAATAAAACCATAATAAAGTATATAATTTTAAAGAAAATTCTGAAGATACACCCCTGTAAATGGAACATTAAAAAAACTTCATACCTGTACAAATTTCAATTTTCATATTTTACAATATCATAATCCATTTTTTACACGACAATTATATATTTTTCAAGTAGGAAATGTTAGGTCTTCACTTGAATCCTTCTCCTGCAAAGCAAAAATGGCATAGAAGATCCTCCAACTAATGTTTCTTCATTTACTTAAAATGCTGGCAACAATCAAATATTTGACAAATAGTAGAAGATAGAATTGCAATGCCATAATACAATCAAACTAATTTGTGTAAATTTCACAAAAGAAAACATATTTTTAAATAAAAATATAAACTCACTTATTTGTTTATTTAAAAAGTGCCTAACAATAAAAAATAAAATATAAAACTTATTTTCATTGCCTCAAACTTCTTATTGGCATATGCACCCTTCCCTATCTCTTTCCCGTGCGTGTGGTCAAATAAAACTAACCACGAGATAGAACTGTCTAGTTGTTTCCCATGCATTGCAAAAGAACTTAAATAAATTATAACATAATTGAATGATGAACAAAATAATTTAAGAAAGTATTCATATCAAGCGTTTTTCATGAATCTCTAGACTAACAAATCCACCAACATAACAAGTTATGTCACTATCCTTCTTCGTCATTTGGTTCCTCTCATTTTTCTCTGATAGCTTCCAGAATTTATCAATAGCCCAATGATCCAGGATGAGATGCTGCCAGATGTCCGACTGACTTCAAGTGTTACCTAGTTTGTCCGACTGAATTCAAACAAATAAACTGTCCTCAACGCTTGCATTGTGTTCGGTCCTCAAGGCTGTCAAAAACTACCTGCTTCGTCAGTGACATCTGCACAAGGCTCCTCCACATCATCACCCAATGGAAGTATATGTGCATGCACATCCCGTAGTAATGCAATTGGCTCATCCAGAGAACCCCTGCCATGGGATCTAGTGGCATTTAAACAATACAACTATATCCTCGCTACAATATAACTTATACATATTAAAAAGGATTCCAAAATAATCTGACTCCTCTTTAGATTACACATTACCTCTAACACAAACTCTACTATGCGATTTTCGTCAAAGGTCATCATGGATGTTGATTCGAAATATATAACTTTTTTTTTATAAAGCAAAATTTATAACTTTTGTATTGTATTATTTAAAATGTCTGATATTTTGAGATGAATTTAAGATAATGTGTGAATATTATTATTAATATGATATTCGTGATTTGTATATACCTATAAGGGAAGAAATAATATTTTCAAAAATAAAGTGTTACAAATCATATATAAATTACCTTACTAGATTCTTAAATTATTTACATAATTATGTAACCATCATACAAATGCATAATCTCTATATTTCAATAAATCTTTGTCAGAGATGTTCTCATATTGATTTTTGGCATTTGCATCAAATAATCTTCAATATAAAATAATAAACATCTTAAGTTTTTTAATGAAAAGAAATACAATATGGAAGAACAAGTGTTAATTACACATATTTGACATAAGGTCTAATCTTTACACAATTCAAAAGAATATAAGTATGAGCAACATGTAGTTCTTCAGCTTCGAGTGTTCGAAAATTATTAAGAGGGATTCTCTACTTGGATGTGAAAAGATTGATAGACAACCAATCCTACCTTTTGGACCACCATCCGAATTTTGTTGACAACGATTCGATGGTGTTAGAATGTTATTTTGAAAATAGAAAACACAAAATAATGATATTTCATCTACAATATATGCCTCACATATTGAAACCTCTGTATACGCCTTATTTAATACTTTTCTCTTTAAATATTAAATAAATATTTCAAAATAAGACATCCATGTATAATGAGGTGGCCCACATACGTGAGCCTCAAAAGCTATGTGAATCGTAGTTGGAAAAATTAAAATCAGAAATTGGAATCGGTTTTCGAAGAAGTCACTAAATCGGATCGAATCGGTCTAAATCGATCAAGAATCGGTTCAGTTGAATTGCCTCAAATCGGTTATATATAATAATTTAATTACTAATAATATAAATATATAAAATTTAGTTATTGATATAATTTTGATATTATTATGTGTATTATGTTTTATGATATTTTTTTCATATTTTTTTGATTTTTTTGAATTATTTGGAATTAGTTATTATTTTTTACTCGAATCGGAGTCGAGTCAATTTTTAATTACGAGAATGCCACCACTATATTTCTTTCCCCGTTCACTCCCATGACGCACCCCGCTCCTTCACGCCTGCCCGCCACCGCCGCTACCGCCGCCCCACCTCCGCCCGCCCCGCCCCCCCCCCCCCCCCCGGCTTCCCCCCTTTGGCCTCGCCCAGTCCTCCCCTGCCCCGCCCTGTCCTTCCCCCGTCGAACCAAATAGTCCCCTGCGCACCTCGCCACTGCCACTTTCGGTTGCTGTTCTCCCCGCTGCCCCGTCCCGCCCTGCCTCCTCCGTTGGCCCAGCCCTGTCCCTCCCCCCCCTCCCTGTGCCCCCTGCCCGGCCTCGCCACTCCCTGTTCCCCTCGACCCCGATCGTCCCCTACGCACCTCGCTGCTGCCCCCTCCAGTTGGCGTTCTACCGCTGCCCCGCCTCCCCCCACCGGCCCTGTCCTATCCCCCCTGCCCCGCCCCGCCACCCCCTTCCCCAATCGCTCTGCCACACGTCCTCCCCCCGCCTTGTCCCCCGTCGCTCCACCCACAACTCGGTCAAAATCAACTCAACTCAGTCGAAATCGGCTTGACTCGGTTGGAATCGGCTCGACTCGATTGGAATCGGCTTGACTCGTTTGAATTGACGATTTACCTATTTTTTCGGATCGGAAACCTTCCAATCCGATTTAAATTGGCCGATTCTGAGTGGAATCGACCGATTTTGCCAACACTGATGTGAATAAGTAGATGTTCCATTGAATAAAAAACTCAATGGTAGAATCTTCTCTAACTTGAAAGTATTAATGAGATGACTTTGTCTAATTACTCACAATATTGGAGTATATGTCGATGGATTAAAATATTGAAACTACTTAATAGACATGCTTCAAACATTTTAAATTGTGTCAATGATGAATACAATATCGGCGGACATAAAAGTTATAATTGTCATATTTCTTGCAAAGGATTATGTCTATTGCCTTTCCGATCTAATTCCTAACACTTCATGGAATACAATGATAGAGTTGTGTTAGTTTTTAGGGACATCACATCAACAATTATGACTTTTTTTATATATTTAAAAACCTTGTAGTTGTATGTAGATGAGATGCATAGTCACAACCCCGATGCAATTCTTGATCTTTATATCCTAGGAGATCATAAAATATTTGCGCCCTCGAATTAGGTTGTTCATCGGTAAAGTCACAGAAGTGTTCTAATTGATGAGCCTCAAAATGTAGACTAGTAATATCATATACCATGCCACTAAAACCTAAATTAACCTCATCCAATGCACTCAAACTTGAACTTTCATACTCATGATATTTAGGTATGAACAGTGAACTCTCATTATGAGAGGTCAATATTTAATATGTGGGCATAATTCTGTAATAATATAAATGCTACTTGTATTCGTCTCATTCCATATTCCACTAATTGACACATCAATTACATAGACAGAGAAGTTTCAAATTACTAAGAATTTTTTAACACGAAAATGCAAAATTAAGAAACATCTTAACTCCTCGCTCATAATCTGAATTGCAAATTCATCCTCCTTACCACCTTTTATATATATCCAGTCGCAATCATTTGTATTCATTATCATATGTAATGATTAGTGAAAACAAATTAATAAAGATATCTATAATACTTGAGAATGCATGTAATACTTGATTATTATTGTTTTGCATAATTATGAATTAAAACTTTAACAAATTAAAAGTTAATTATGAAATCATAGTGCTTAATTGAAATCGAAACTAATCGAATAAAGAAAAATACTAAATAATGTACTTGTTCTTGTGGAATCAAAGTGCTCAACTATAGTTCAAACTAATCGACTACAGAAAATAACTAATTTGAATACTTGAGCTTGTAGAATTAAATTGTAACTTAAGAATTATGAAAATTCAAATCTCAAGTTTAAGCATAGTGTTATCATATTAATTCAATAATTAATTTACACATCTATTTTTAATCATCACAACATATTTATTGATTTTATTTACTAATTTTAATCATAAATTTAAATAAATAAAATAAAACTATGCTAATAATACTATCATAATCATTAAAACAACATGCACAAAATACTAATTTTAATAGTACTATCATAAATACATATATATATATATAAACAACATTAAAATAAAATTTCAAACTAATCAAATTAATTAGTTTAAAAAATTTCTAATATCCTAATTTCAAAATATATTCAAAATAACAATTGTAATCACCAAAAAAACACTAATTTTAAATTTTTGTCATAATAATTAACAATAAATATTCAGCAAAATTCAACAACAATTAACAAACAACAACAATCAATAATTTTAATTCTTATCAATATATTTATTAAAAAACTTTTAAAAGTAGAATATTATACTTAAATGTATGTGACCGACGCGTCGACAACGAGTGGGTGCCGACAAACTGTGGAGGTGTGCTGCGACATCAACGTGTTAGGGCTCGCCCCTCCCCCTCCCTCCTTTTTTTACAGTATTTAACATTTTGCACCTAGCCTTGCAATCGCTAATTCGTTTGCAATTTAAGTTATAAAATTAACAATCATTTTGCGACTGCATACACGGTGACAAAGTTATTTTTAAATTATTAAGTTTTGTAATAAAACTCAGAGATCATTATGCACTAGAAAGGATGACCACAAATAGCTTGAACACTTTGCGATCGTAATTAGTGCTCAGTGATCGCAGAGAGCGGTTACAAAGTTCCGATCGCTAAATGGATTACTAAGCAATTACTAAGCCAGAGATATATTTAGCAACCGACTTTAAGGTCACAAGACCCTTGAAAAAATGACTTGTTTCAAAGCGGTCACAATGCTGTAAAAAATTTGCGACTAAAAACTGCAGTGGCAAAACGTCCGATTGATGAAGAGCGATTTTATACTAGTGTGGTAAATGTTGCATTCATCACCAACAGCTGGAGCAAATGGGGAGAAAGAAGCTAAGCGGTGGCATCTCTCTGTCTTCCTCTATATTGCACATATTGGAGTGGGGGATTTGTGCTGGGCAAAGACTTGTAGTAAAGTAACTTACATTATCATTGAAAACTAGCATTTACAAACAAAGACGTGATTGATGATCAGGAAAAAGGATATCATAAATTAATATTTTGGCCATTGGAAAATAAATACTTTCACATAGCAACTAATATAGAATATATCTAGTCTACAATCTACATACAATATACACGAAATGCTTGTTGTTATGGTCGCTTCTATTAAGAAGTTTGATAATTTTAACAGTTTTTAACCGAGCCTTGAAAATGAAAACCCACGCACACGCCAAAGACGAGCCTTAATTTATGAACTTAGTGTATAAGCAGGAAACAAAAAGGGGTTAACCGATTTGGAGGGAACAGTTGGGTTGGTGGCTGCGTGGCTCGAGGTGGGACCCATCGACGGTTTTCGACCGGCGCGATACGTGGCCCGATAAATACGGAAAATGGGCCCACGACCAGGTGGCCAGACTGGTCAGTATCTTCCCGCTTTGGCCGAAAGTGTTTTTTTTTTCTAAATTAAAAAAAAAAAGGAATTGTGTGAAAGGGAGTTCGCACCAAGTAGGAATTGGATTCCAATCCCACCAAAGGGACTAAGAGATGACATCGTTGGAAAAGGAAGTCCGTTTCAATGTCAGATTTTGTTCTTGCGGGGGTGTGGGAATTATTGGATGGTAAAAATACAAAATGCAAGATTGGATTCTATACCACTCATT
The DNA here is from genome assembly GCA_033002965.1 of Piper betle. Lineage (NCBI taxonomy): Eukaryota > Viridiplantae > Streptophyta > Magnoliopsida > Piperales > Piperaceae > Piper > Piper betle. The sequence continues at coordinate 15,026 of JAURVB010010643.1, forward strand.
TTCCCAGCCTTCACATTGCCTTCCTTTTTTTATTTTGGTTCGTTAGAAGTTATTAGGAACGGAGAAGGTCCAACGAATCAGCACCCGAGCCCCTTCTCGATCAGAAAAATCCTTTTGTCAAGTTGAGCATTTGGACAATAATTGTCGGTTCAACTTAGCTCACGTTCAGCTCTAGCTTATTGAACCTTTTGATTCAATTAAATGTTTAATTTGGGTTTTGAAGAAGCTTTGACATGGGATAGTATATTACTCGAGTATAAATTTGCATTACAGATTTTTAATTCCTCTTCCACACAATTATTTTAAGTCTTATAGGTATTGTGGTGTTAAGCCCAATCAAATTCAACCCGATTATTCATCCATTATCCTCATGACACTTATTATTTTGAGAAAAAATGAGTACAATTATTTATTATTATTTTTATATTTATTGGGTTTTTTATGTGTTTGAATTCGACTCAAGCTCAAATATACTTAAAATATTTAATTTTCTCGAGCTTGAACCCAGCTCTTTTGTGAGCTCAAAACCAACTCGATTAAAAGTCAAAATTATCTCATTTAAAAAAAAAGTCAATGTAGATTGAACGCATAACTTTAAGATCATCAACTTGAATACTTACCATCTCAACTATCTCACTTCTTTTTTATTATATATATATATATATATAATATAATATAAAATTATATTATTATATTATTTTATTGAGTCGAGTTCAAGTCGAGCTAAGAGTCGAGCTAAGAGTCGAGTTCGAGTTATAACCGAGTCCAGCTGAGTCGAATACGACCTTGCTCAAACTCGACTTGTAAGATTCGTGTTCAAGCTCGCACATTTAAATGTCAAGTTTCGAGTCGAGTCGAGTCGAGCCGAACGCTAAATACTCACGAGCTGGATCGTTTAATTAGCAATCCTGATTAATACTATTAGCATTGGTTATTGAATAATCAAGCCAACGTTCAAGCTTTGTGCTTACCTCGTTCGTTAAATAATAAGTCAGATAAATATAACATCAAGAAGAATACTCTTATCGCTCGTACACATAATATATATTTTTCAACTAACAAATTTAAAAGAAATTTTAGTTGAGAGTCTTAGAAGCAATAGGCGAGACTAGTTTTTTTCTCCCCCAAAACAACACATGTTCTATTATATGGCATCTAACATCAAGTGGAAGCCATTTCCATGCAATTAAAGTAATAAGCAGTGATATTAATCAGTGATGTGCTAATGTGCCACGACAATTTCCTCCATTAGTCAAAAATATACGGATAGAAAAGTTTTTCTTTTTTTCTTTTTAAAGTTTTTTTCTTTTCTTTTTTTTTAAAGTTTTTCTCTTTTTGGTTCTTGCAAACGAGAAAAATAATGAAGTGGCCGCAATCGCTCCGCCAGTGTGGCACAACTTGCGATGTAAGCAAAGCGGTTTATTTAACTCCCTACCCGACCATTCCAACTTATCCATTACTTTCACAGATTTTCTGTGTTCATGTGTGCCCCTTGCGTCACACCACACTGTTGCTCTTCCACACTTCCACTCACTGGCTTCAGTACACCGCCCAATTCCTTGTGTACAAACTAAACCTACTAGTCAAAATATTACATTATGGTTTTTAATTTTCGGGTATCCGATGTAACCAAACTTAACAATGGTATGCCCACAATTAAAATAAACTACTCATACAATTGTAAAAGAATAATTTTTATAGACAATCGAGGAGGCGTTGGTAAATTTTGTGAACTTCTTAATTGGACTCAACTCGAGACTTTGCGATATGACTTATAATAAATTAGTTTAGAGTGACGGGTTGTCACGAACTGGAACTGAAAGGGGCATGTTGGCACCACAAAAACAATATATGGGTACCTAGTAACATGCCTCAACTCCACAATCCTAACCGGTTTGGTGTTACATTTTGGCTCCGGCCTGCGTCCATTTGGAATCGGAACCAAATCTATGTTGCCACTATTGAGTGGCCGTAGTCCTCGGTGGAACATGTAAGCTAATCCGGCACCTTAGGCACAAGAATAATCAACGGTCAGTGGAATCAATACCAATCTATATGTGATCAACCTTTACCCGACTCAAATAACCTCCAATTGAATTTGTTGGTATATATATATATATATATATGAAAAAATTAAAATAAGCTACAACTCATATCATTATATATATATATATATATATATTGAATTATATATTTAATTTCAATATTTTTTTACCTTTACCAGGTCTTACAAAATACGATTTATATCTATGAAAAATAAAGTGAGAAGGCTGATAAATTTTAATTTTTAAAAAATCAATATGACCTAATTTTAATTCTTTTAAAAATATGCTAGTTAATATATATTTTGAAATTAATTTTTATTATAATTATTTTGATAATTATTATGAAAGAGTTAAAAATGTTAAATTGAGTTGAAAATTTATAGTTATCTTTTATATTTATTTTTATTTTTTATGTCCTATTAAATTGATCTAAAAAATATATAATTCATATGAACTATATAAGATGTAGCTCTTGTATATATGGTTATTATTATTATTATTGTAAATAAGAGTTCAAATTCGATTTTTTTCCCATAACATATGATGTTTGAAAAGACACAAAAAATAAAACTTATTTTGGTAATAATAAATGTTAAAGATCATGCATTTGCATTGGCATCATTTTTTTAAAAAATCGTAAACATTTGTATCAGGTTGTAAATTGCAGAATTAAATGTTATTATATTTGTTTTTTATATTAATATATTTTTAATTTGTTATATTGTTTTCATTTGTCATTCAAGTTCCATATATAATATTACTTTTCCCAGAAAAAATTATTAACACGTTCACAAATATTTCGAAAATTTTTACCTCATCGTCTATGATTTTTTTTTTACCCGACTCTCACCAAAATCAATTGTGTTTATCCATAAAAGTTCAAGTAATTTAAAAATTATTAAATAAGCCTTTAATGAAAAGGTAATTAAAGAAGGGAGGAGAGGAGATTCATAATTACAAAGAGGCTGCCCCTACGACTCTCCCCACTCCCTCTCCATAAATACTCCCCTTTCCCTCCCCACCTCCACCACACTCCCTCGCCGGACTCCGCCCTCCTCCGCCGCCTCCGATGGCTGCCACGGTCGCCATTGCCCTCCTCTTCCTCCTCCCCGCATTGTCCCCCGTGGTCGACGCCCGCATCCCCGGCGTCTACTCCGACGGCGCCTGGAAGAGCGCCCACGCCACCTTCTACGGCGGCAGCGATGCTTCCGGCACCATGGGTATAGTCTTCTATCCCCCTTCCTATAGCTATCCTCATCTTCTCCAACCACATTTTCGGCTCAACCACTGTACTGGCTACGAAGCCATAAGTGCTCTGGTTTTGGAGTGTGGAGCTTGTGGGGCGCGTTTTGTTGATGGTTTTGGGAAGCTGATTGCTCTTGTTTGAACTTTTTTCGCCATTTTCTACCACTATATTTTGGTTTATTGACTTCCTCGCAAACAACATTGATCACCCAGATCTCACCTTTTTTCCCCTAAAGACTGCTCCATGTCGAATTTTCTTCCTCTTCTCCAAATGCAGGTTCTAATTGTCGCATGCAAAGAACTGGTTTTTGTGAAATGGACCATCTAATAATAATAAGATGGTATGAAGCGAACCAAAAGGTGAAATGTTTGTTTTTCCTCGTTTTTGTCCAACGTGGATTCATTAACGCTTGCAAAGAACTGGTTTTTATGAGCTAAATATGCTCTGTTTTCGCCCAAACTCGTCTGGTTTAGCACTAAAACACTGAAGCGAGCAACATTCCATTTTCCCACATCCTGTATCAAAATGTGGTGGTTCGTGACGAACAAAGACGGCTGTGTTCTTCTTCCTACAGGGGGAGCATGTGGGTACGGCAATCTGTACAGCCAAGGGTACGGCGTCAACACGGGGGCGCTGAGCACCGCGCTCTTCAACGACGGGCTGAGCTGCGGCGCCTGCTTCGAGCTCAAGTGCAGCAACGATCCGCAGTGGTGCCACCCGGGGAGCCCCTCCATCTTCATCACCGCCACCAACTTCTGCCCCCCCAACTACGCTCTCCCCAACGACCACGGCGGATGGTGCAACCCGCCCCGCCCCCACTTCGACCTCGCCATGCCCATGTTCCTCAAGATAGCCGAGTACCGAGCCGGCATCGTCCCCGTCTCCTACCGCAGGTAACGTTCGATCTTCGCCGCCGCCGGCCAGTTTCCCGGCGACTGTGGGCTTTGTCCTTTTGTACCCTCTTCTTTCCTGCGTGTGAAAGGAATTTGGGATTTGTTCTTTTTCTTGTAAGTGGGCCCAGAAATAATCCATGGAAACAATGGATTTACTTTTTTATCATTTTTTTTCCAAGATTTGCCGCATTTTCCACCATTATTAGCTATTTGTCGCTTTTACCCTCCTATTTTTAGCTTCAATTATTTTCTTCAATTATTCAAAAAGATATATTTTATAATTAGTAAATCTAATGGAAATTTAATATTATATCTTCTGTCGTTTAAATTTTGTTTTGGCATTTATATTTGTTGGCATTCTTTTCCAGCCTGGGGAATTACGAATCTGGTGCCTAACCGGGGAAATCGTTTTCTTCAAAATGCCAAAAATGCCCCTATCTTGCTAATGTTCCTTCGTGGTCGTTGTGCAGGGTGCCGTGCAGGAAGAAAAGTGGCATCCGCTTCACCATCAACGGATTCCGTTACTTCAACCTGGTCCTCATCACCAACGTCGCCGGCGCCGGCGACATCACCCGGGTCTGGGTCAAGGGCTCACGCACTGGCTGGATGCCGATGAGCCGCAACTGGGGCCAGAACTGGCAGTCTAATTCGGTCCTGGTCGGCCAGGCCCTTTCCTTTCGAGTCGCCGCCTCCGACCGCCGCAGCTCCACCTCTTGGAACATCGTCCCCTCCAACTGGCAGTTCGGCCAGACCTTCTCCGGCAAGAACTTCCGCGTCTGAAAACTATGAATTCGGAAGTGAAAACAGACTCCCGCCCGCCAAAAAAATTGGCGGGTGTCAATCATTAATAGTTTTAAATTATCTTTTTGGGAGTTCTCCGGGTTTAGTATATAAGCCTAAATGGAAGTAAGATATGAAAAAAATGGGTTTTGGTTAAAGCGATTGAGGGAGCAGGCAGTAAAAGAAGGAAAGGGATTGAACCTTTTTTGACTTTGTTGTGTTGTGTAGTGTTGAGGTAATGCATGTTGTGCTTTGAATTTGGTGTGGGATTCAAGGGGGAAGTGGTTGAAGTGGCTGCAAGAAGTTAAAGCATGAAAGTGTAGCCCGCAACTGGATTACAAATTGTCTACGTATTCGTCGTATATCATATGGTTTTACTGGTAAATTTTGTTTAGCTTTTCAAGTGGGTGTGTGTATCAATGAATATCATTTCCTTACTCTACTCTGCTACTCCTTGTCGAATGTCATTTGACTTGTGCTTGGCATAATTGGTCCAATATCTTAGATCTAACTTCAATTTGATTGCATTACATATCAATATATAATGTGACCACAACCAAGTTAACATTTCGAGCAAGGAGCAATAGGGGGATGGCATCTTGAATGTGAACGAGGTTTTCTATGTTTTGCTTCTTTCCGCATTCAAGAATATTGAGGTTAAAAATAGACGGACGGGTCGTCGTCTGTTGGCAACTTTTGCAAGTGGTATACAACTGGTTCATCCTAAAGAGTTCACGAATTGAAATCCTGTCCACATTTTGCGATGCAATCCTATTTTTTGGCCAGCTGTAATCTCGGCGGGGTTAGAGCATATCTATTTTGATGGATCCGAAATGCGACTTCTCCAGTGCTCCTGTCGATGGAATAATTTTGCCCCTCAAAACTTCTGATATGGCCGGTACTTGTGCTTCTTGCAAATTGTTAGTTACTTAGAATTCATCCAATGTGCCTTCCAAGGCACAGGAATAGCAACTCTTGGTTATCGTTTTCAACATAGCAGCAGGTTGCAGAGGAACAGACAACATTTAGAAAGTAATTTAGAGGGAAAGGCCAATGCAGCTCTAATTATTTTCCAATTGCTACTCTTCCTGGATAAAATATAATAACATATAGGTGCAAAGAATTAGTGATCATTTAAGAGCTCTCAATCGGGTGGGAGGAGAACATTTGTTGAATGGCCATAATTGTGAGTTCATTCCGGTAATAAAATGAAAAGTGACAGAACCAAGCCTTTGCTTGAATGAAATCAAGTTAATAAATATAATCAATGCTAACGAATTTAAAGCCGAAAAACTCAATCAAGGTTCTACCAACTTACATGGATCGTGGATGGGACTTGAATCCAGTACTATCCAATTAGAATAAAAATTAAATTACTTAGGTTCTGATTACAATGAAATACCTGTAGAAGATTATTAAGTATCTTTACTTATTTCTTTCAATATATATATATATATTACATATAGACACACACACACGTGAAAATAATAGAGCGCGAATCTTCTTTAACGGTTTAGCTTTGTGAACTTGCATTATGGCTATTAATTTTTTATCTAACGGTTTATATTGTGTGTAGTTATCAGTGGGTAATTATAGATAGTTCTATCAATAACTATCCAATGTGAACTACTAAATGAAACATTAATAGTCATGATTAAAGTTCACACATAAATAAGGGTTCATTCCTTATCATTTCTGTATATTATTTATATATATATATAGGGGCGCTTCCCTGCGCCAGAGGCAGGGAAGCGCATCTGCGCCACCTTTTATTCTGGGCCGTCCGATTACAAGGACGGCCCAGATTTATTAGTTTTTTTAAAAAAATAATTTTAATTTGATCTGGACCGTCCGATTAGAAGGACGGTCCAGATGATATGGAGGGGCGGAGGCGGAGCGCCGCCGCTGTGGCGGGGGAGGGAGGGCGCCCAGATCTGGCCGCCGCCAGATGCGGGCGGGCTGCGGGCGGGCAGCCGCGGCCGGATCTGGCCGACGGCGGCCCCGACAGGAAAAAAAATTTTGTGCCACGGACTGGGCGGCGGCGTCCGCGGCGGGGAGCGAGGAGGAGGGAGGGGGGAGGAAGCGCGTCCCTCCCCCTCGCGAAGGGGTGGCGGCCGCGAGGGGTGACGACGCGGCGGGGCGGTGGTGCGACAGGGCGGCGGCGGGGGGCGACGCGGCGGCGGGACGACGGGGTCGATGGGGAGCGGGGCGGACGGGCGTCCGCGACTGGGCGAGCGTCCGGACTGGATGGCGGCGTCCGCGGCGGGGGAGCGAGGAGGAGGGAGGGGGAGGAAGAGCCCGCCTGGTCCTGCCCGCCCTCGCCACGCCCGCCACCCCCGCCCTCCCCTCGACCTCCCCCCACCCCGCCCACCTCCCACCCGCCGCCTACCACTCTCCTCCGCCCCCCCATGCCGCCCTCGCCCCGCCTCGCCCACCCCCGCCCGGCCGGCCGCGGCCGGATCCCAGCCGCTGGCGAAGGAGGGGGTGGTGGAAAATTTTTTTTTCATTAAATTTGGGCCGTCCGATCATAAGGACGAGCCCAGATTGTCCTGGCGCAGGTAAGGGTTTCCTGCCTCTTGCGCATGAAACCTTTACCCATTTATATATATATATATATATATATATATATATATATATATATATGTGTGTGTGTGTGTGTGTGTGTAATATAAGAATGATAGGATGAAAACTTAAGAACTAGAAACTCAATTCTAATGTGTTGGATAGGAATGAATAAAAATTAGTGATGATCATCCCCAAACCAAATACATGATCACTGTTGATTTATATCCAACGGTCTAAACACAGGTTCTTAAGTTTTCAAGTTCTCACTATATATATATATATATATATATATATATCACACACACAAATATACAAAAATAATAAAGTGTAAATCCTTCTTTGTTTGTGAACTTTGTAAACTTCAATTATCACTATTAAATTTTCATCTATTGGGTTACATCGGGTGGCTGTTGATAGAACTAGCCATAATTACCACCACAATTCCTTAAACTAAATTCTTAGATGAAAAATTAATGATCATGGTGTAAATTCATAAAGTTAAAAAATGTTCTATTATATATATATATATATATATATATATATATAATATTTTTGAGTCATGGTGTTAATCATGGCTTGGACACATTGTTGATTGGACTTCAAGATAACCTCAGTCAAGGTGCTGAACTCTTGTACAAAGGTTGGAAGCTTTGAAGACTTCTTGAAAACTTGTTTGGATGTTTGGACGATCCTACTCCACATAAATCTTTGGTAGATGGGTGGTGCACAAAGTTAAGGCCTTCTATGGAAACATAAGGAGCTTTGTGCACTATAGAGATGCACAGAGATTAAGGCTCTTCTTTGTGCATCCGATAAGACGACCGGCACCTCCTTGCCAACTGATGTTTTTGATCACCACCACAGTGCCAACATCTTGCCGAGTATAGTGGCTACGCACCGACCACGTCGCCTTTACCATATTAGCCGACTGCATGTTGAGTCGCCGAGGAGAGCATTATTAGAGTCGTGGGAACCGGAAGATGCTCATCTGCTAATTGCTACGTCGCTTCGCAAAGGAGGTGCACCGTCTCCAATCTGCCTCGCTGCCTTACGGAGGCCAGCCATACTGTACTGTTGCTGCGAGAAAGGAGTGCGACGTCGCCATTGGTCTGTCTGCAAGCTAGCTGTCGGGTACACCACCATCAGCCAAAATCATAGGAGCACGGCCATGATAGTCGTCGATGAGGGAAGCCATGCGATTGCATCGCGCGTCTCCAAATTTCCAGCCAATAGGAGTGTCACCCTCGGTTGAGTCGACATCGAACCTGTCCCTCTCCATCTTGACACCGTTACTGTGCAGAGAGACAATGCTGCGGATCTTGCAATTGCCGCCAGAGAGATGGGAAGGCATCGAAGAAAACAAGCTATACGTCATGGCTCTCCTTCCGTAACTCTGAACTTTCGGTTGAAGGCGGCCTGCCACAGTTGTAGGAATTCTTCCGTAACTCCTTGACAATATTGTCATCAACGTAGTTGTTCGTGTCCTTGTGTAACATGTCAAAGAAGATATTCAGCATTGCTCTTTGGTACATAGCCTCAGCATTCTTGATGATGTAACATCTAACGAGATGATCTGTTCAAAGAAAATTTGTCGATGAGGATCACGATGACGTGACATTTAAGGAGAAACTTGTTCAAAAGAAAATTGGTCGATGAGGATCACGATGACGTTCAGACATTTAAGGAGAAACTTGTTCAAAGAAAATTGGTCGATGAGGATCAAGTTTGATGATCTCACTTTGTCGGATGATGCATATTGTAACACCCCCATTTCAATTCACCCGTGAACCAACTTAGAAAATATTACCGGCGACTAAATCGTTCGCTAATCTATTTGATTCGGTTAAGCCGACCCAGATCTACCCTCGGCGTCTCAAGATGGTGATGCAAGCATATCAATACATGGATGAGATGCTTAGGTTCTAACGTTGTTCTAGATGCATGCTATGATATGCAATCAATTATAAAACAAACCAAACAAACGAAAAGTTTAAAGAAAATATCTATTTTTAAAACAAAATGGACAGAGTCTCTCCTAAAAGTGCAATAGGGACCACCTTGTCAACAACAAACAATATATATTTATATCAATAAAAATATAAAACACAGTCAAAACACAACATTTCTTTCACATTCCAGTTATCATTACTTTCTTCATCTTTTGAGTCGAGTCTAGACTCCATTACTCAACTTGTTCATTTTTATTCACAGTTTCATTCCCATGCAAAACATTTATTCATTCACAGAATGACATTCAAAGTTCATCATTCAAACAGTTCAACTCTCATCATCATCAATTACACTTGGCAGGTACATGTGTGCACAATTTCAGTACTGCTCCTCTGCAGTCTCGACAATGCTCAATTCTCACAGTTCTCACCTACATAGATAATAAAAAGCCGTTAGTAACGAGTGTTATCGGTCCAAAAATAACTAATAATAAACTGACACAAGAGAGCTGACCCTCCTATTGAATGAAAACATCATTATTCTTCCTCATAGAATCTCTCATAAGGGCAATAATTAGGAGCCGTCGACTTCGCACTATAGCATCCCTTTTCTATCTCATCTCATTCATTGGCCACTTTAAACTATCCCTTGCATAGGAAAATTATTCTCTGTTCTTTCAGCCCTCTACATCTTCTGTATCACTCCTAGCCCTGAGTATAGAGGCCGAGTACTCTCAGGCATGCGCCTTCAGTACCCTTTGAAACCACAAGTCTAGACATGTGCTGCATAGTAGTACCCATAAACCTTCACACTTCTCTGAGTTTGAGGAACTCAAAGGTGGAGTTATCAAGATCCCTCGAGAATGGAACAGACGCTCACCAATTCTAGAGCCCACTTTGACGAACACACACCCTATCTCAAGACGCGGTCGTCGATTTTCCCTCGTCTCACATCTCACTGAAAACTCGAAAAACTACATGTACATAGGCCTGGGTAGGGATTTCAATATAATAGGCTCGAAGGCATCGTGATCTGGATCTGAGTTTTCGAAAACAAACTCGAGGGATCTCATCCTCGAGGGTTATTAATCCGAAAATCTCATACGACTAGATGACCCGTGTGGAGTGGGATACAATAAATCCACCACTTGACACGTCCACTTACCTGTTAAAACAAAACACGACAGAGTATAGAAGTCAAACCAGAAGCGAGTCCTAAACGGACCTAGTAGAAGCTCTAATCGTGTCCACACACCTAAGTGGCGAGCTCCTACTCTGTACCTACACATCAAACTAAAAGCTAACGCCCACTTATGATGCATTCACACATCCTATAGCACACACACATCAAGACACACTCACATCAATCATACATCAATCCATATAAGATTTCCTACACTACGTTGCATTAGATTACGATACTTACTTAATTTACCTAATTAGTTCCTTAGCATTCATTTTAATACAATTCAATCAAGTAATTCATATTTTTATTACAATAAAATAGTTAACACATCAATTCATCAATCCTAGCATGTTGTGCTAATAATTATCACCTTTAAGAAATTAATTTGGAGTTAATTATACCTCGCGTCGTCGGCAATCGGCGACGGCTAGGGTTTTGTCGCGCGGCTCGAGACTCGAATTCGGCACCCGGCGGCGTTCGAAGTTCAATCGGGTTTGACTAGATGAATTCGGTGGAAGATTCGACAAATTTCAGTGAATCTGGTTTTTCGGTGGTTTTCGACATTTTTTGGCAGTTTTTGGCAATTTTCGGTGACTTTTCGGTGATTTTCAGGCAAGGCAATCGGGGCTATGGGTCAGCACCAGCTTGGTGAGCTCGACCCAATGGTGGTGGTGGTGAGGACGGCAACGGCGGTGATGACTGCTGGCGGCGACGAGAGTCAGCCGAGGTCGGTCGGCTTGTCCAATTGGCCCTTGGCCTGCTTCGGCGGCGACGCTAGGTATGGGGGAAATGGTCGGGGGTTGAAGGGAGAGGCGTTGGCAGCATGGCAGCGATGGAGCGGCGCGGATCGGCAGCGAATCGACGTCTAGGACGCGCGGCGCGATCACGCGGCATCAGGGCGTCGTGGAGATCGGGCGGCGGCTAGAGGTGCGCGGGACGGACGATGACACGACAGCAGGCTCGGCAATGTTGCAACGGTGCTGCAGCGGCCGGAGGAGTCGATGATGATGAGGGTGGGGCGGCGATCGAGGGTTTGGGGAGAAGAAGGTTGGGGTGAGGTCTCGGGGGTAGTCTTGTAAATAAAAGTTGACTCGATTTCGACTCGAGTAAAAATAATAACTAACTCGTAATAAATCCTTAAAAAATCCAAAAAATAGGAGAAAATCTCATAAAATATAATACACACCATAACATCACAATGACATGTTCTTATAACTAATAACCCACCCAAACTGCTCTATAACGTGTCCTAATATATTATTCGGCATAAAAATAATTCTACGATCAAATACATAAAAAAATACTGCATATTGTCATATACTCTGATAACTCATTTCTCATCATCTTTCTGACATTATCATCATATACTCAGATACACCTGACCCTCATCGCTCATAACTCACTGCTGACCTCAACTCAACACGCGGTTCATGAAACTGACTCGACTCGAACTGACGGTTAAACCGACTAGTTCGCTAATATAAAACTCTGACTCGAGTCACCAGTTTTACACATACTACCTCTTTAATGACTATGCAGGGGGTAACTTTTGCCTTCCAACCAAGGCTTGTAAATCTTCCTTCTCAGTTTCTATTTTTTGCTCTTATGTATAGAAAACTGTACTTGGCACTTTTATTGTCATTTCTTCACCATGCATTGTCATAGACATAGGAATGAAACTCCAATTGTAACACCCTGATTTTGGTTCCCCTAAGAACCGAACCAGAAATGTTACAATCAAGTCAAGTCATGCTTAAATTTGTCGGTCAGTATAACTCAATCGATAAAACAGATCGAAACAACCTTCTTGGTGTCATGAGAATGGAAGACACTATTAAATATGCATCAAAACACATCGAATATAAATAAAAGTAAGAAAGAAAATAATTGCGCTAAGCTCAAGTGTGTGTACCTGCTTTATTTGCCCTCCTGGCAAAGTTGACTGAGGATTTGCAAGACTTGCATATATTATATAAAAACATTAGTAATGAATGTTATTGGTCCAAAAAAAACTAATACAAACTGGCAAATGGGTATTCCAATACCCACAAAAAGTTATGAAACTTCAAATTTACCTCACATTGGGCAGTAAGCAAACACACTTAAACAAATATCAGCTCGCATGCATGGCTAATATTCTTATTCATACATACAATGCTTATGCCCTCATATCCTTCATATTACACCTGCCACGGTACTCAAGTGGTAAAAGGAATGGCTAAGTTAGTGCCACAAATTCTAAAAATGTGCTGCATTACGCAGTACCTTCATACACTGCACTACCTCAGAGTTTGAAGGAGTACTAGAACATTCCATATATATCTCCGTACCGCTCACTCTCTTATCCATGAAATTCGTAAACATGCGCAACTCATATAATAGGTTTAAGGAAGAGGCTTGTATCATATATTTTTGGAGCTTTAGTTCGAAAACTAACAATGGATCACATTCTTGTAGTTTTATTAAATATGTGTAGAAACACGACTAAATGGTCTCACATCGGAGGGATCCGATAAAAACACCGCCAATGTTGTCCTACGTCTAAAACACGAATAAACTCTACACGCAGGGAGAGTCCTACAGACCTGTGGTCCAAACTACAAACACATTGACACATCTACAGTAAGCTCGGACTCTGTGACCTACATCAAAACTCACTACTAAGTAAAACACCAATGTCCTTATATGATGCATGTTCGTGATGTATGCTCATATCATCAATACATCCTAATAAAGAAAACAATGCTAGAAACCTATAACTAAACATGTGGCACACAAATCGAGACATAAAAATAATAATAACAATAATAATAATAATAAATAAATAAATAAAGAAATAAATGCACTCATAGATAATTAGATAAATAATAAATACAAAAACATAAATAATACTCTAATCATCAAATAATAATATAATTATACTATATAAACACACCGGTAAACACAAGTAAATATCAATATATACTCGTGTTAGTAAACATGTAAATAAATAAATAAATAATTTAATAAATAAATAATTAATACTCATTAATCATAAGTGTTAATAATATCATAGTTATACAATACAATAATACATAATTGAATTCAAATAAATAATAATATACACGCGAACCAATAAATAGATAAATAAATAAATCAATCAATCAATAAATATATATATATATATATATATACACACACACACACACACAATTTAGTAAACATAAATAAGACTAATATTAATACATAAATATATTATTAATAATAAGTAATAATATAAACATGCATTATAATCAATAAATACACGAAATAATACAAAATGAAATAATAATAAATAAATAATAAAATAAAGAAAATAATCATAACATTTAAACATGTTAATCATGTGAATATGCATCTAAACTAATATAGAGGTTCTCGAATTACTGAAAACGATGTAAGAATAGACGAAAGTGTCTAAAAATGAACTAAACGAGAGTGAATCGAGATGAACAAGACCATTCCGAACTGAACTAGCTCGGTCTAGGTTAATTGGAAATTGGGCCCGGTTAACTGGGTGGACATGATGGATATGAACTCAGGCACGGGCAGGTGGACTCGGGCACGACCAAGCGGATACGAATGCGGGCAGTGGGTAAACGGGCCAAACGAGGGTGTGACAGTGCCTGTTGTCAGAAAACACCGATGGCGGCCCGGCTGGGGTTGCCACTAGTTGAGATCGACGGCCCATGTCATGAGGAGCATGATGGTGGTGGTGATCAGCGGAGTCTGACCAATGGCTGGCCGAAAAATGGCCAGAAAGAGGACGATATCGCCGCCGGGTGCAGTGATGTCATCGGCGGCGATCGCGACTGTGGTGGTCATTGTGGGTTATCTCAAAATGGAGATCTCGGCAATATGAAGCTACATGGGTGGTTGGATCAGTCGCAAGTGGCTCATTGGCGCCAAAAAATAGCTTGAAAGGTGGTAGCAGTGTTGATGAACAGTGATAAAACTCGGTCACTGACGACGACTATGGTGGCATTGATGGTGATGGTGGGTACGACCTCATAGCCAGCTGTGAGGTGATCACAGTCGTACCGATCTAGTGGTCGGAGGAGGCCGGGGTCTCACCGGCAGTGAGCCAAAGTGGTGGCATCGATAATGGTCGAAATCCTCAAAATTGTGGGAAATTTCTATAAATCAACATGGTGAAGCGAGGGCTAATGTGGACAGCTCAAATCTTGCCACTTGGCATGATTTGAATGTCTGATAATTCATGGCCTAGTGGGGCTCACCTACGGATATATGTAATATATATATATGGACAGAAAGCTTAGATCAAGACCGTCTAAAGTAAAAAATGACTCATGTCTTAAAATTGACTCTATAGGCAAAAATCGAAGCAAGAAGGGTAAATGAGCCTTGAAACCCTAAATGCGATTGAGCTGGGCCCACGAGCCACAATCCAATGGTTCGAAATCCCTATGATGCATGTAATGAGATACCATGAAAATCTCAAACGGATACCAAACTTTGCAATGACTTAGATTTAGGCATTAAATCCTGGCTAACTCATAAAAATCATATGTATACCTCGTGTATACACTAATAACTCATGTTATACTATATCATGATTGAAATTATTATATGCATGTCGCACATATTTAGCCTCCATAACATGCTCATATGGCCATATAGGCCTCATACATATATTCTTAAAATTGTTCTAGCTCGAACTCGCTTGAACCAACTCGAGACTGGTTCGAACCGGCCAACTACAAGCGAGTAAAACCCTTACCCGAAGTTGGGGTTTTACACCAATTAGAATCATTGGTTTTACACAACACTAGAGTGACGAGTCTTCATGGAGTGCGGAGGGAGCTTTGAAAGGTAATTTGCCGTTGGTTTAATGCAATTGGGCAAATCAGTCAAAGCAAGGTAGGCGTGGGGTGCTGGTCTTTATCTGGCCTCTTGCAAGACATTTCTCTCCATCAAAATTCCAACTTCAACAAAATGTACTTTGTCAAGTGCAAAAAGATTTTGAAGCCCCTGGATCCTTATTTGACAACCTTTGACTGGAGCAACCTTGATACACTAGTGCCTTGAAGATGGAACACACTGATGGTCATGTATCCAAGGCTGACCAAGTTGCATGTGAAAGACGGCGTCTAAGTCCACTACATAGAAAAGATGGGGCATATTGAATTGGCCAGCAAATATGTGGAATGATATCTTTCCTATTGATTCACAACAAGTGGGCAAGACCGACGAAATGTAGGTAGTATCAGGTTGCAAATATTTGTTGCCATATCACATCTCATGTAGCACCCTTTATGGAAGCAAGTTGAGGGAAGCCCCCAAATCAACCAAAGCTCTTTGGACGATCTTATTTCTATTCTTCACACTAACAAAGAGAGAACGGTTGTGGATCGGCTTCGGGTGATAGAGATCATCATTGGAGAACGTGATATCCCACTTGGCAAGGTAAGACAATCATCAGTCTGAGGCCAAGACTGATTAGTTTGAGATCATTGTTCTTGATTCACTTTGGTCAAGACAGGGAGGATGTCCCATGAATTCTACATCTATAATGTAATCCTTCACACCATTATTATTCATAAAAAAACCACTCTCCTCCACTATTTTTTCCCGCAATTTGAACAAGAGCAAACTCTAAGGCTATCCTTGAAGTAGGAGACATGCACAAGACATAGAACATGCTGATAAAAATTGGTACCTTTTTGCATTTGCTTGATGACATCATTGGTCACATTATTAGGAGGAGTCAAAGTTGGCGGAGGATAAATGTCGTAGGATGATTAACTCTAAGCTATGTTCTACTTGCTTGTTACCTTCATTATCTTCCTCACATGCTTGGGTAACAGAAGCTAGTGTTAGAGAATTAGATAATGGATCGTGAACTATCTACAACATTGGCAATAGCTTTACCTTTATCCTCATCATCCTTGGTGTATTGGAACTTCACTTGATCAAACAAATCTTGGATAATCTTCATAACAGTTCGGCACTTAATGGTTGCATGTCTTCAAGGCGCACGGGTTCTTTTGGTGTGAATGGCGTAATCTTACATTTATTGACAGGTGCGTCAAGCCACCATTTTGTCTTCAATGTCAAAAGAGTAATCCTTTAGGATTTGACCATTTCTTGGACAAAACTTCATCACGAGGCGAAGACACATGCTTGCTCTTCTTGTTGTACTTTTTCGTGTCCCGCCAATCATGCCCGTGGTTATTATGGTCACTTACCACATATGCATTGGCAAAAAGACGAACACAAACGGGGCCGCTTTTTTGATAGAGTTGGAACGAGACAATTTTTCATAAATAAGGGCTTTCTCCAATAACTCCTAGAGCATGGACTTCAAGTCAAGTACCAAGTGGCTTATCTAGAATTCATTGCATAGATTCTGACAATCTCCTTCAATACTGAGGTCTCCTTCATCTGGAAAACTAAGGTTTGCAATCATTGCACATAATCTCAGAATGCTTCACTTGGAGCCTTGGTACAAGTTTGAGATGCTCGATCTTCACTGGCACCTCCATGAACTGGAAATGTGCAGTAAACAACTCTACAAGGGTCTCCCATGGTGCAATAGAGTGAGAATGACAATTGTTAAACCAACACATGACACTGTAGGTTAGTGAGGAGGGAAACTGCTGAAGTTTCAACTTTTTGTTGTTTGTGATGTTACTACATTCTATCTCGAATATAGTGATGTTATGCCTAGAATTCCCACTACCATCAAACTTGTTAAAATTTGGTCTTTTATACTTGGTCAGTAACACCTTGTCATATACTTCGTTGGCAAGGATCTCAACCGTTGGACGATGTTTGATGTAGGGTTTTCTTTCTCTATTCTCGCCTACATTGCAGCGATGACCTATATGAGTTGGTCTATCCTCGGCTCAGAATCCGCTAAAGGAATGTATATGGTCAGTTCGACTATAAGCATAATTAGAGCCACCATAGAGGTAATTGGCGCTGCTAGAACTTGCTAAGCCCCTGATGCTATTGGAAGGTGTTGGGAAACTTGTCATGTAACACCTCAAATAAGGCTCACTCTCGAATCGAAACGAATGCTACATATCACCCGATTAAGACGGCTAACCTGAACCTAACCTAAATGGATCTACTCTCGGCATCTTAAAATTGAAGATAAATCTTGTCATACATGCATGAGTTGCAAGGAACCCTAACACGATACTACGTGAGTGACATGACAAATAATTCACACTAAAAAATAATTACGATAAAATTTCTAAATTTAAAACGGATAGAATATCCTTTAAAAGTGCAATAAAGGGTTAACCTGTCAAAACAACATTATATATATATATATATATATATATATATATATATAATCATTCTATACACAATTCTTCATTTCATAACACTTAATAGTTTCATCAAAACAACATCCAAAATATGAATTGGGTCTTGACCCATCTATTTATTTTATCTGTCACATCTATTATATCTTCACAGAATCACATTCATATGTAGGTCTTGACCCATTCTAGTGATCTCCTCTATCACGTTGTGACAACATTCACAACAAAATCACTTTAATACCCTACAACATGTCACATCGTAATACATCATAAACAAAATCATATATCAGATCAAACATATATCACATTAGGTTTATGTGTGCACATAGTAGTCATTACTCATCCGTCTAAGCTGGTATATTAGACTCCTACTCCTTACTTACATATATATAAAAATACGTTAGTAACGAATGTTATTGGTCTAAAAATAGCTATATCAAACTCACAAATGAGAGCTAATTCTCATTTTGAAGAAAAACATATATATCTTCTACTAAACTCTCATAAAGGCATCTACTAGGGAGCCATTGGGCCGCAAATCCAATAGCATCTGAGCTAACTGGTCTACTGATTCCTCTCTCGACATTTTTTTTGTCCCTCGGGACTACCAGTACATCCTAAGCCTTCTCATTTTCCTACATATATTTCCTTACAAGTATATCCTAAGCCTCTCATTTCCTCCATATATCAGCTTGAGCGTGAAGGCTAAGTACTCTCAAGCAGAGTACACTTTAAACCACAAATTTGGACGTGCGTTGTACTAAATAGTACCTGCAAACCTCCATGTTTCTCTGAGTGTAAGGAACTCAAAACACGCAGTTGTCAAGATCTCTCAAGAATGAAGCAACCCTTTCACTAATCCATAGCCCGTGTGACTGGCACATGCACCCATTCATAGATACGTGCAAGTCAGTTTCACCATCTCTCACCTTACTAAAAACTCGATAAAATTATATATAGGCTTGAGAAAGGATTTAATATCATAAACTAGAAAGCAAATTTAGGAGGATATTGTTTTCAAAATCATACACAAGGGATCTCATCCTTGAGGGTTATTAATCTGAAAAACGATTTGATTAAATAATCCGACTTAAGTGGGATCTAATAAAATGCCAATTAACGCGTCATGCAATTAGTAAAGTAAATCATGATAGAATAGAACAAAAAACAGAGAATGCGTCTTAAACGGACTTGGTAAAAGCTCCAAGTGAGGCTACGTACCTAGGCGGCAAGTTCCTACACCACACAACTAAATACTAACGCACATAAAAACTATATGATGCATAAATGATATAATGAATGAACAATTAGACAACACTAAGACAAAATCTTACATATCATGACATTATAAAGTTGTCCATACACTTAGAATATAGCCAAATCATAGAATTGCATATTATCCATCACTTCCTTTCACATGTAATTCATGCATCAAGTAGTCTATCATTAACATGATATCAAAAGGTCTAAATTAATGACATGTTATCTAATGCATTTCAGGGAATATGTATATAAATTTGTTAAATGGAGTTATAGAGTTGAACCCCTTAGACAAAATTTCAAAGTTAGGATTGAGTTTGCTATTCTAAACAAAATCTGCTCACTATGTGAGATTGGGGATTTTATTACACAACCAAATGAATCCCATTTGATCTGAAACTTAAGTATGCTATGTATCACATCTCAGTTAGATGGTATATAAATTTTTACATTAAAATATTGGGTATAAACTATTTATCCACATTTTAGAAGTTGAGATTCAAATCTGAAAATTGAAAATTCCGAACCAATATGTTAAAGTTACAGATTTTTATGGGCTAAAGAAAAACAAGTTCCAAATGTTCTGAAATTTAGTATGTTTTAGGTAACATTAGGAGTGTGTGAAAAGTTTCGGATTTAATTACTCACGCTTGCCCCCTTAACTACATTTTCTAATCTACAAAAATTGTAAATCTCAACTTTTTAAAGTGCTACAAAAAATAGTCCTTTTTTCAAGCAGTAGGACTTGGATCTTTTACAATGAGTTGTTGTATAAAAAATGATGAAGGAAGCACAAAGACGGAGTCAATTGGTGGACGCCTTAAAGCCTTGTAGTCTTCAACCCTTGAAATTTTTAAGTTTGGAGTCTTTCAATCTTCGAGAGAAATTCAAGAGAAATAATCCCCCATCTTCCATAATTTTCATCCTATTTATAAACTTTTGTAGATAAAAATTATAGAGATTTTTTCACATTTTTCTCCTCAAATATCTACTTGTTTAGACCAAGTTTGTCTCCACAAATTCTCCATAAATAATTCAACCATTCTTACTTTGTTAGAGCGGGATTGAAACTCTTGTGGAAACCTGGTCTTGAAACATGAAATTATTACACGAACCTCATTACATTAAAGTGTAGCCAAACGCATGTAGGAAATAAGTAAGGACCATTAGACGCATAAAGCGGCTCCAATGCATATACACTATTTCATGCAATTTTTTTTAAAAATAATATAATTTGTCTAAATTAAGCTAATTTTCTATCAAGCATCAACTTGAATTGGTTTGAGAAAAGCACAAACTCAACTTGTTTCATTTGACTTGAAACCAAATTTAATTTTTGTTTTCTCGTCCACGCACCGAAGTATAACATATTCTCAATTACAAATACACATTTGTTTTCTGTTGAGTTGCTTGTGAGGAGACAAAGCTTAGGAAGAGGATGCAAGATGAAATTAGGTGACAGAAATGCAGATAAAATAAGAGGCAAGCTTATGAACACGAAAAATAACCAGTTGACAAAACATTTTGCTACACTGAATGTTTAAGATAAAAGATTATAATGCTCTTGAAGAGGATGCAAGAGGCAATCAGTTAACAAACAATTTTAGTTATTACAGTTAATGTTCCAACAGAATATTTCACTTGTACAAATAAACCAAATTTGCTATAAGAGTATTTAATTCTCTCAATTAGTATTAACCGTAAAATCTACTGGACTACGATAAAAAAGGGTTGACCCTAACTACGGTTGAATTATTTGGATATGCATTCATATTTTGTCTTACTTATATAAGAATGTAACCTTGTAACAGGCGCAAAGGATCTTTAGAGTCAAGCATGTAACAAATTTATATTTATTCTTCTCAAAGTAAGACCAAAGAATAAAACACAAAATACAAGATGACATACATAAAGCTAGGGGAAGGGAGAGACCTTGTTGCAATAGTCTTACTTCAATACTTTAATTATAGGTTAGATTGTGACCTAAGGCATTGTTCTTGAGATAATTTTTAGTGTAAGTAAGTTGAATTATTTTATTATTATTTAGCTAAATAATTCTTGTTTTGCAAAGCAAGATAACTATATTATTTTATTAATTAATTAAACAAAAAAATCGTAAGTGTCTGTCACACACAATCACATATATTCAAGCACACAATAATAATTTAATAATAATAATAATAATTTAATATATAATAATAATAATAATAATTTTAATAATAATAATAATAATAATAATAATAATAATAATAAGAAGGGCCGGATCAAAAGCTTGGTTTGAATTCTCGAGCTCTCCAGATTCGGCGACCATCCACCGGTCGGAAGTCGGCGGATCGGAATCGGAATCCGGCGACCATGGCGGCCAAGGAACACAATCAGGGCGGCGGCGGCGGCTTCTTCGCCTCCCTTGCCACCACCTTCTCCAGTTTCGGCTCCGCCGTCCACAAATCCGTCAACGGGTCTCCCCCTCCCCCTTTTTTTCTCTTCGCCATTTCTTGTTTCTCTTCAGGTTTTTGTTTTTGTTTTTATTGATTGTATGATGTTTTGTTATATTTGGGGGAATTCGATTGATAATTGATGAAGTTACTGTGGTGGATGCTGTGAGCTTTTTCATTTTTTTAAAATAATGATTTTTATGGTTCTTAAGTGATGGATCCACCTCTTTCAATGGTTTCGGCACGGAATCCGGTTGTAAAAGCTCGTTGTTTGGTATTTATATGGTTTCGTGTCATGCAGATTAGGAGAAAATTTATTAATTGTGAACATACGAATACGAAAAATGCATGCCACCAGCCGAAGTTTAGGTGTAGGTGATGATGAAAAAAATGGTGGATCTGAATTTTGAATATGATAGGCCGCTGTCATTTTTAAGTTTGACTCATAGTTGATGAAACCCTCGTGGTGAATGTTTAGTTTTTTTATTGAAAAAAATATATTTATAAAGGTTTTTAAGTGAGGGATCCAACTATTTTAATGATTTTAATTGTAGAAGCTTGCTACTTTGGTTTTCAATGGTTTCATGTCATCCAGATTAGTAGAAAATTGATTAATTGTGGATATGCAAATATATAAATGCATGCCACCGGCCGAAGTTTAGGTGTAGGTGATGATGAAAAAAAATGGTGGATCTGACTTTTGAATGTGATAGCCCGCTGAATTTTGAATATGATAGCTCGCTGACATTTTTAACTTTGACTCATAGTTGATGGAACCCTTGTGGTGAATGATCAGTTTTTTTATTGAAAAAAATATATTTATAAAGGTTTTTAAGCGATGGATCCAACTGTTTTAATGATTTTGGCGTGGCATCCAATTGTAGATGCTTGCTACTTTGTTTTTCAATGGTTTCGTGTCATCCAGATAAGTGTAAAAATGAATCATTGTCTGAAATACATATATAAAATGAGTATCACCAGCCAAGTTTTGGTTCAAATGATGATGAAAAAATGATGGATCTGAATCTTGTAAAAGATAGTCTGGTGGCTTATTTAGGAGATTTGTTTAACAATTGACGAAAAACCTTTGGTGAATTTTTTTTTAAGAGAAAACATGTTGATGGTTCGTTAGTGATACATCCAATTTTTTTAATGGTTTTAGCATGACATTTGATTGTCAAAAATTGCCAATTTTTTTTTACATGGTTTAATGTCATCCAAGTGTAGAAATGGATTAATTGTGGACATAAAATTATAAAATGCATGCCACAGGCCAAAACTTTGGTGTAGTTGATGATGAAAAATGGTGGAAAATCTTGTAAATGTTATCTAGGACAAATTGGGTTTGTCTATCTTTATAATTAATCTTTTTAATAATGAGAATGCTGAAAGTCTTTTTTTGTAGCTTAGGTTCAACTTGTCTTTGACAATTGTTTTTTTGCCATCAGGCTATTGGGGTATGAAGGGCTTGAGGTTATTAACCCTGAAGGAGGTACTGAAGATGCAGAAGAGGAAGCACAGAAGGGTAGATGGAAGCAAGAGGTTTGACCTTTTTTGCTTTGTGATATATTTTAAGGTCTCTGATTTAACTTCTAAGGTGCAAGGGCATCATCTTTGTCTTCTTAGATGCATGAAATCTTTGCTGAGCACTTAAGATGTCAATTTTGATCCATGTTTGCTGCTGATAGAATCTGGAGTAAATTGCCCTTATTTATTGAAATTTGCTATTAATTAGAAAATTGACAAAGATTGGCTTGGTGACAATGATCTTAAGTAATTAGGATTGTAATATTTGCTGAAAGTTTTGATGTAGTGCATGAAGCAGATCTTTGAAGATCTGCCATGGGTTCATTTTCCTTCTTTATTTTATTCTTCCTTCGTTCTGCTGTCTGCAGGATCGAGAAAGCTATTGGAAAATGATGCATAAGTATATTGGATCAGATGTTACGTCTATGGTGACACTTCCGGTGATAATTTTTGAGCCAATGACAATGATTCAGAAGATGGCAGAGGTTTCTATGATTGCTTCTGAAAATGTTCTTACTTTGTTTGTTGTTATTGAATGTTCTGATTTTTGGTGTTTGTTACAGCTTATGGAGTATTCTCACTTATTGGATCTGGCAGATGAGTGTCAAGATCCTTACATGAGGCTGGTTTATGCCTGTAAGTGCCTCTATTTTGTTAGGTAGCTTTGTAGAAGTTTATTCATCATGAAAAGTACTTTTTGGTTGCAGCTTCGTGGGCAATTTCTGTATACTTTGCTTATCAACGTACTTGGAAGCCTTTCAATCCTATACTTGGTGAAACATATGAAATGGTTAATCATGGAGGAATTACTTTTATTGCAGAGCAGGTGAACTTTGACCTGCGTAAAAGTTCCTTTTTTTTCTTTCTTTTTTCAAAACAGTGAGCCATGTTTTTTATTAGAAGTGATTCAGATACATTCTACTTCTAATGCATTGATATATCCAAAAAAAATTTATTGTGATGTTAGGTGAGCCATCATCCCCCAATGAGTGCTGGGCATGCTGAAAATGAACATTTCACATATGATATTACCTCAAAAATAAAAACCAAATTTCTAGGGAATTCTGTTGACGTGTATCCTGTGGGAAGGTATTGTCAGAGACATTATTTATACATTTTTTTGTTGAATTTGGGTTTTCAAAATTTGATGGTAGATTATAACCTAGAACTTCAGCGTGTTTTGAGAAGATAGGCTAATGTTGTTTAATGCAATGCTGCTTCTGCTTCCTTTACAGGACACGTGTGGTTCTCAAGAGAAATCAGGTGGTCTTAGAATTAGTACCTCCTCCAACAAAAGTTCACAACCTTATTTTTGGAAGAACCTGGGTTGATTCACCTGGAGAAATGATAATGACAAATTTAACTACTGGAGATAAAATCGTTTTATATTTCCAACCGTGTGGTTGGTTTGGGTATGCTAGATAACACTTACTTCATTTTTCTTGTACTCCAAAGAGCTGGCTAAGTCTACTAATCAATAATCGGAAACATTTCTATAGATTATTTAAAGCTTTTTTATGATGATTATTTTGAATTGGATTAAGTTTTATCTGTAAGTTGGGTGTAGGTATGTTCAATACAGTCAGTGTCATTTAGTATGATCAAGTGCTGATCATCTGCATGTAGCATGGGGCACATAGAGATTCTATTATTTCTATATGTAATTGAGGGTATTGGCTGATGGGTTTTAACTGTTTATCTTCGGCATTACTGTGTGATACTTTACTTGAATTGATGATTAGTATAAGCCTGATTGAGTGTGTGGGGTGGAAAGTGTTAAATTTAGTTGTATATACTCGTTTTGTGGGTTTGGTTTTTTTATATGCAATTTTCCATGTATATCAAACAACTGATTATCAAGAATCATGATATGCAGTGCTGGACGATATGAAGTGGATGGATATGTGTATAATGCTGAAGAGGAGCCAAAGATATTAATGACAGGGAAGTGGAATGAATCAATGAGCTACCAACCATGTGATCTGGAAGGAGAACCACTTGCAGATACTGAGTTGAAAGAGGTTACCTGCATGAAACTTTCATTTTCAGGCTTATGTTCTTTTTCCACTTTGTTCTCCACGCTGTCGTTTTGACTAGAATTGATGATTCATCCGTGTACTTGCATTTTTTTTTTTTTTTTAGTTGATAACCTATAAAAAGAGAATACTAAATTTTAGAATCATCATTTTCCGAAATTTTTTGTTTTAGCTTGCCAATAGTAAGATACTGATGCTTAAATAATGGATTCCTATCTATGATGTAAAGTGTGTTACTTTTAGCCATCAGTTGGAAGAATTGTCGTCAGTTGACTGTATTGTACTGTTTTAGGTCTGGAGGGTTGCAGCCACACCTGAAAATGACAAATTCCAATATACACACTTTGCTCACAAGATAAATAGCTTTGATACTGCACCGAAGAAGTTACTAGCATCAGATTCTCGTTTACGCCCAGATAGGTTTGCTCTTGAGAAGGGAGATCTATCAAAATCTGGCGCCGAAAAGAGCAGGTATATAACCCTCTCTGTTTACTCAGTGTAGTTATTAGCAGAAGATGTTGCAAGACAGTTGTTAGATTTTCATTTTAATGATTGAGCCAAAAAACTGCCATGGCGAAAGTGTGTTGAGACCCTACTTCAGACTGGGATTGTATCTAGCACTCTTCAGATTGAAAGGTATCCTTAGCAGTTGAACTATGAAAGCAAGAATTTAAGTCATGGATGAGATTGAACTAATTTCACCACTGTTTGATTTGACTTTGTCAGTTAGTATGAAATCGGGAAGTATAGATTCAAATACCTAAGTTGTGAATCTGTGACCAATACTATTATATTTTCATTTTTTCTGTAGTAAAATAACGTCAAAGTAGAAGTCATTCAATTCTAGTTTTTCTAGTTGGGAAACTAAGTAGCACTACTTTCCCATCCCATTGCTTGTATTGGCTGCCAACGCTTTTGTTTTGTTGTGAACCTATGTTGAAAAACTGCATTTGGCATGGCAGCCGGATATTGCATATGCAATACTATTGCTACTACAACATTGAAAGTCTTCTCATGTTTATAATGTTATACCTTGTTCTCCACAATTGCACAGTTTGGAAGAGAGACAACGAGCTGAAAAGAGGAATCGAGAAGCTAAGGGACAGAAGTTTTTACCAAGATGGTTTGACATGACGGATGAGGTTGCGCCCACACCTTGGGGTAATTTAGAACTGTACCAATATAATGGGAAGTACACTGAACATCGAGCTGCCATTGATAGCTCAGACTGCATTGAAGAGGCTGACGTCCAGTCCATAGCTTTCAACCCTTGGCAGTATGGTAACTTGTCTGAAGAGTGAAGTGCTTGTTCTTGCCACTTCGTTTATTGTCATGTTTCGTCAATTTGTAATTTTTGGTAGTGAGCGTAGGTGTGGTGTAGAAATCATTTGGTAGGAAATGTGCAGAGATCATGGTTTTAATATATCTTCCATATTTATTTGTCATTAGTTTGTACGTTTGATTGAGATTGAAAAAAATTGTCGATTTTCTTTTTTCTTTTTCCTTTTTTTACTAGGTGTTCGTTGCTGAACTTGGTCGTGTGCTTAATGCCTATGTTCACAAGCAGGTCATCTAGTATTGCTGACAATTCATTCGTGAAGAATATTGCAGGCCATCTAGTATTGCTGACAAATCATTAGTGAAGAATATTTTGATCTCCAATGAAAATTAGTTACGAGTCAACTCTTGGACTAGTAAATAATTCAGCATATTTTAAAGAAAATCCAAGTAAAAAAATAATACAATTGTCTTGTACAACTACTCACGTCACTCTTTTTGGTCTTCTATGAGTCAAATTTGTATATATTAAGTGGAACCAAAGTTCCATTAACACCAGTAGATGCCCACCGAGGGCCTTTGGGGCTGCTGTAATTGCCGCATTGGTGTCATAGGTCAAAATACGCTTCACCTATTGGCCGCCCTTTTGATTCTTAATGTTTGTGATACAATGTTAATTGTTTGTATAATACTGCTCCTATGTTTTTAATGTTGGTGGTACAACATTATTTGTTGTATCTCCGTTTCCACGCTCCTTCTTTTGCAGTCTATTTGATGATTCTTCATCAACTCCAGTGGGTTTAAACTAGTGGGCAACTCAGGACTTCCTCCAAATTAAGCATTATCCAATGAAGTAGGCAGCAAAGTGAGAGGTTTAAAAAGAGTCGAGGAAAACCCACTTTCACATTTTGCTAAGAAGGTGCAGATACCTGATTGCACTTGAAGCCTTTCTTTATGAATTGAAAATTTTTCTGCAATGAACCCAACACCCACAATGGCCAGAGTGACTAGGTTCCTACCCATTTCAACCTGGTATGATCTAAGAAGGCAAAGGCTCTAAAATGGGTCCCTACTAATTTGGCCACCTGCTCTAAAAATCTCAATTTTGTATAGGATAGCATTACAAATTTGGCAGGTTCCCCTTTGAGTGGAGCATCTTTCGCCGCGTACAACATGCTTGATGCTGTTAGACTCAAAATAATTCAGCTGTGGGGTTGAGAAGATTGAACTTAGAAGCTTGTAAGTGAAGAACATCAGACAAAGGTAGAAGCCTCTAGAGGCCAGGAGGATCTCTCAGACAATGGGTTCAATTATGCTAACAATTTTGTTTCGACAATTAGTGAATTGCACTAGCTAAGAGAAATAGAGTTTGCCTTCCATAAACTTTAATCAGATAGACTGCAACTTTTTCAACACTTGCAACCAATCCTCATGTTTTGGCCTCCGATCTTCGCTTGGTCGCTAACTCAATCACTGCATTAGATATATATATATATATGGAGCTTCGTTTATGAATGCTTTGGGTGCATGGATGTCGTCTTGTTGCAGCCCACACATTGAGGAGAAGAGTAGTTTAATGGGTGCAAGTGGAGACCATTGCCAGTGCTCCACTCCGTAATGGGAACAGCATTCCATTAGTTTTGTTTCGTCTATATATATATATATATAGATAGATAATATAAAAGCTCTTAAGATAACAATGATCACATGACGCCTCCACATTTGCAAATTCCAATCCAGGGCCGGTTTGGCTTAGAATTGCAGCTCTTCATTTATCATTCCCTCCTCTTTCGTCCCCTCCCCAGTCAGATTGAGCAGCCGTAGATTTTTGATACATACTAAAATATTCTATAATGAGGTCCTATACAAACCATTCTTTTTAAGTACTGATGAAGAAGTTTAGCCAATGTTGAGTTTGAGATAGCCTAGGTTGTCATTTGGATTTTTTCCCCTTCAATTAAAATAAGTTGGAAGAAGATGAAGCACGTCAGGGGTGAAACACATATTAGATTCGTTTTTCATAAATAAACACAACTAGGATAGTAAAATTAGTTTTTTATACAATAATTTTAAATAAAAATATAAAATCTTATCATACAACCATATTTCATAAGTCATAAGTAGGTTATAACAAATTGATCTATATCCCGGTTTGTATAATGAAAATTTTCTGTAAATTAATGGTTAGGGTTTAACTCAAACTCTAATTAGCTTGGGCATCTATCATCGCTTGACTTAAATTTGAAAATAAATAATCCCGGATTTAAAAAATAATTTTTGTTTTTTTAAAAAATCTCAGGCTCAACTTGCTCAATCAACTACCATGGTCTAATATTTCATCGCCACCGGTTGCTAGTCATGAACAGTTACAGTTGTGAAGACTGATGCAACCCCCGTGGAAGCAACATTTCCTACATAGTACACAGTCCTAGTGTTGGAATTCTGTACTTAAATCTGTTGTAATCTGCAAAATATTTCGTACTTGTGTGTCTCCCTCCTCGTTCCAAACTGTCCTTCACTCAATCAATCATACTCCCCCTACTCATGTTCTTTAAATAAAGAAAGAACACAGCATGAAGCTGTACTAAGTGATAACAACTTTGCTCCTTGTTCTTTGCATATAGATAGATTTGAAACGAAAAGTAGCAAAAGCCAACCAAACCTAGTAATCAAACTAAAAAAGTACCAGTAGTTTCGTACCAGTATCAGGTGGGAGCAGATTTTTACACGAGGGCCTCACTAGACAAGCTGCCGGCTCTTCCCTTCCAAAGCACAACTTGTTGCCATAGGTGTCACCTTCCCAGCTGCTCCAAGCCCCTTACCACCCCAGAAAAATCTGCTTCCCTTCGCTGGGGCACTCTTAATGTTTGGTTGGGTTTGCATTTGTTTACAGCTCCCAAGGCCATGAGCCTTTTTTCTGGCATTGTTGCTGCATTGCCACTGGCATGGTCTTTGGCTCCATTGTAGCTTTGCTCCCCATTGGCACAAAAGCTTGCGGCTGACGCTTGAGTTTTTTTTTTTAATATTGATTTGTTTATGTGCTTGTGTAGTTCTCTCTGTCACTCGCTGATTTGCTACGTTTTATACCATTTTTGGCTTGTGTGCTTATAATGGATGGCGCTCTTCTTCCTTCCCCACTTGTTTAAGTGTCAAGGTGTGGCAAAACTCACTCTCTTCCTTCTGTGCTTCCCACGAGTCACAATAACTTTGGTCTAGTGGGTGGAAGCTTGGAGAAGAGTGGAAGTTTTTAGCTGGGTTCTTGCTCTTGTTTCTTTAACAGGTATGGGTGATTCATTTATCAAGTAGCAGTAATCTTTCAATCTTTATTTTTTCTCTAAAACTTTGAGTTCACTCTGCTTGCCCATCACTGTTTTGATCCTGGGCTCAACCAAATCGATTTTAGTTCCCTCCCTTCGTATCTGCACTTCCTTACTTGTCCTCCACTGGCATCTTCATGTTGCAGAGTGGGATTTGGTGAAGATTTTGGCCTTTTAGTTTCATATATCAATTGGTTTCTAGAATAGGTGGTGGATATTTGGTACTTGGTAGTGTGAGTGTTCAATTTTCCGGATCTCTTACCGTCCTCACACAAGTCTGGTTATCCATGGTCATGGATCCATGTTTCCGGGAACTCGCTGAAATCTTCAAACCGGTGAGGCTCACATTCGATGACTACCAAGAAAACCAATCTCTGCCACCATGTTTCAAGATCAGTGAGCCCTTTGTCGATCCAAACAAGGTCGACCTTCACTCCATTATTCCTCCAGCCGATTCTGTTCCTAGCTTCGTTCTTGACCCCTCATCAACTGCACCAACTTCCAACCATGGAAAAGGTGATTCTCCAGACGACAATGAAGCTTTCTCCGATATAACTCTCAACTACATTACCAAAATTCTCATGGAGGAGGACTTGGACGACCAGCTTTGTATGTATCAAGAGAGCTCGGCTCTACAAGCTGCAGAGAAGTCCCTTTATGAGGCCATTGATGAGAAATATCCTACTGCAGAGAGCAGCTCGGAGGACTTTGGTATCAGTCAGCTCTTTAGTACTTATGATAGCAGTCGTAGTTGTGTCTATGATAATGGAAATTGGATTTGTTATGGAGGAAACGACCAGCTTTCTTCAGACATTAATGGCTCTTCCTTAGAATATTCTGCTTTTGAATCATCTTTTATCTCTTCAAGTAGTTTTAGTACTTATAACGGACTAGATGATTCGCCTACAACAACATTGATTGATGTTCCTAATTTCTTTACCCAAGAAAAACAGCTATGGCTGATCAACAGTGGAGTTGAGGTAGGAAATGGGTACTATCCCAATTGTGTTCACAATGTTAACCAAGTGGAGAAAAGTAGGTTCTTAGGTGAAGAACTTCTGATTAAAATGGAGGAAAATGGAGTCCAATACTTGGAGAAAGAGTTGAGAGGAAAGAAAAATATGTGCAGGGAGGATTTGGATTTAGAGAGAAGAAGGGGTAATAAACATTCGGCAGCTTACAATCAGAAGGATTTGGGGAATGAGATGTTTGACAAGGTGTTGCTCTCTAAGAAAGGGAATCCCAATTCTTCTTCTGCACTCGATGAATGGAGTCAGGTGGCTCCTGTTAATGGTCATGTGAGCAATGTTTCCGCAAATGTCCAAGGGACAAAGGGTGTGAAATCTCGTGGTAAGAGACATGGTAAAAATGAGGTGGTGGACTTGAGGACCCTGCTTATTACCTGCGCGCAAGCTGTTGGAAACGATGATCGTAGGACTGCTAATGAGCTTCTGAAAAAGATAAGGCAGCATTCTACTCCTTCCGGAGATGGTAACGAGAGGCTAGCTCAAGTGTTTGCGAATGCTCTTGAAGCTCGTTTGGCTGGTACAGGAAGTGAAATCTATAGAGCTATTGCCACAAAAAGGACGACGGCTGCAGATATACTGAAAGCTTACCATCTTTACATTTCTGCGTGCCCATTCAAGAAACTTGCCCACTTCTTTTCGAACCAGACAATCCTTGATGTTCTTGGAAGCAAGCCAAGGTTGCATATTGTGGATGTTGGAATTTACTATGGCTTCCAATGGCCTTGCCTTCTACACAGGTTGTCCTTGAGACCTGGCGGCCCTCCCAAGCTTAAAATCACTGGAATTGATCTCCCCATATCCGGTTTCCGGCCGTCGGAAAGAGTAGAGGAGTCCGGCAGGCGTCTGGCAGAGTATGCTCAGAAGTTTAATGTCCCCTTTGAGTACTTTGCAATTGCTTGCAAATGGGAAACGATTCGGGTTGAGGACATCAACGTGGAGGAAGATGAAGTTCTCGTCGTCAACTGTCTTTTCCGGCTCAAAAACCTATTTGATGAGACTGTGGTGGTAAACAGTCCAAGGAACATTGTTCTCAACACAATCAGGAAGCTAAATCCTGAAGTTTTTATTCATGGAATAGTGAATGGTGCATACAGTGCTCCTTACTTCCTCACAAGGTTTAAGGAAGCCCTCTTCCACTACACAGCCTTCTTTGACATACTGGAAGCCACAGTCCCTAGCGAACATCCAGAAAGAAAGGCGATAGAGAGTATCTTCGGTAGGGACGCAATGAATATCATATCATGTGAAGGAACAGAGAGGGTGGAAAGGCCAGAGACATACAAGCAGTGGCAACTAAGAAACGCCAGAGCTGGTTTTGTACAACTTCCTCATAGTCCATACATACTGGAGAGGTCCAGAGAGAAGTCAAGGAGCTGTCACAAGGACTTTGTAATTGATGAGGATAGTGAATGGATACTACAAGGATGGAAAGGACGGATTGTTTACGCACTTTCCACTTGGAGACCTATGCAAAAATTTTAGTCTTTGGAGCTACCAGAATGCCAAAGATAAGAGTTCTATGCACTTTGTAGAACTTGCTGAGCTGCATATTGAGACATCGACGTTCCACAAAGCATCAGGTATATAGTTTTTTTCACATTGGTTTCTCTAGGATATTATCTTCTGTGCTTGAAAATTTGCAATTCCTATTCGTATATTTTGTGACGTGCACGCATAGCAAAAAAATTACCTTTTTTCTGTCCATAATCTGATCCCAGGTTCTAGTGCAGAATTGCTAGCAGATGTACGATTACATGATTAATCAGTTCTGTAGGTGCTGCTGGCAGAAAACTTCTATTCGATCCAGACTGAAACAACTTGTTGGCAGCATAAATCAACAGACCTGCACAGCAAGTATATCCAGAATACAAGGCAAATGGGCATCAACTTGAGCAACATTTTAGTGCACTGGAAAAAATGAACATAGAGACATTCTCTGTGCTTTAGTGGCTTTGCTCAAAGCGCAGTTGATGACTTGTAATGCGGGTGGATATCGATTGTCTTGTGTTTTCTAGTGGAAGTTTCGAATTGAAATTTTGTACCTAGATTAGGTTTGTATCGTAGCAAATTCCTAAGAGATGCTCTCATTTATCAGCCCTCTAGTGTTTATGCTTATTGTAGATTTTAAGCCTCCCATTCCACTGCCTTCTTTTAGCAGCTAAATATCTACCTCTCATAGTATTGATCTTTTGCTCTTTTATGCTCATTTGTTACCCAGATTATGCATTATGGGTATTGCAGGTTCACTTTACTAACTTAAACCATCAAAATTTTCTGTTAATTCTGTCTCCGCTGGGACATCCTATAGGTTGGTTACATTTTACAAACTGAATGAAATGAAAAGAATACTCCTTTGTCAACCTTATGTTTCAGTTAACACAAATTTGATGATCGTACAACCATGAACAGTTCCTGGTCATACTGCCATCACCCTCCAAATGTAACCTACAGCTCATCCTCCCCATTCAACCCCAAACTCATGTTTTACTGTTTCAGGGCTCGCAGTGCCCAACGTGAAGAACCTTATCTAAAAGAACAACCCAATCCGCAGTTCAAAAGATAAAAGCTATTTTTTGGAACATAGATCAACTAAAAAAAGAAGGATCAAAACTTCGACTTCGATATGTTCGATCAGCAAGGTTCTTTTTCTTTTTAAGAATGAGTATATAGCTCTTGTTAGATTAAAACATGAATTTTAGAAAAATGTAATATCTATTGATGCTTTGTATATTTTGTAAAATATACCAAAATTCTTGAAGAACAGGTGAGTTGGACGAAAAGAGAGATTAACTCTCCGTAGAGCAGGACGAAGAGCATGAATAAGATAAAGAGTCTGTGCTCTAATGGCGCCTAGTAGGTGTGGAATTGGGTGATCGTCGTACACATGGGCGGTGATATGAACTGGAAAAGATATGTGGTCGTACGACTATAAAATATGGACTCCTATATTGAAGTATCCTTAAAGACATTTCAGGCAGAATTGTTGTGAAACAATATTTGCACAAACTAATTATTTATTATGGTCGTGCTGCCATCTTCTGAGCTCCACATATGAGACTCTAATTGGGTATCATTAATAAAATTTAGGTCTTTTTTTGTAGATTTATGGTTGGGCGAATCATTGGTGAAAAGATCAGATCATCATCACCTTCATGGCCAATGAGATCAAGACATGATATATATGAATCAGGTGGTCTGTAATTTAAACTTCTAAATTATATTGAGGCCGGCCAATACCACATATCGATTGGGCCATTATGTATTCTGTCTGATAGGACCTGCACTAGCTTGTTTCTTTGTAATTCTTTCAGCAAAAAGGAAGAATCGCGTCACCGGCTTCAGAATATAAGAGTAAGAATGCGAAGCATGCCCATTAGAGATTAACTTAATGCAACCCTACAATATCCCATATACTTGAGGATAGGATTTGAAAATCTGTTTTAGGATATGACAGATGAATTAATTTGATTATGCTTAATGTTAAAAGAATTCAGTCGTAAGGTGAAGTTGTGAGCCTCGGTTGAAACACCCAATCCCAATGAAAAATGTCGACTTCCTATTGTTAGCCTAAATCATAACCCAGTCACAAGTTTTATGATCACATTTTTTTGTCTTCACTTATGGCTTCTGGCAGTGAGTATCTTTCTTATAATTGGAAAGATGCAGATTTGTTTCTTATGTGGTAAGAGATAAATTGTTGACACATTATTAGTTTGGTTCTACTGAATGTAAAGAAGTACAAACTTGGTAGGATTGAACGTTTAACATCCCCAAGGATCTCCTCATTCAATTGTTTAAAACAGGTCTCATCAAGGAAAATGAACCTATATCAATACCTCAACCAAATATATACATGTACCCTTACTGTCAACTATAACGAAGAAAAAGAAATCAAATGCCGTACCACTTCAAAATGTGCTTGAAATCTGAGAGAAAAGACCTTGGAAGTTCTTTGTTGGTGTCCCAGTGCCTTCTGGTTTTGATGCTAGGTCAAATGCTTTGAACTTAGCCTCCTCAAATTGCAAAGCCTGTTCAAATATTACATCATTTAACAAATCCTAAAAGCCACTCACCTAAAACTCAAGCAAGTAAATACTTTTGTGGAAAAGAAAAATAGAACAAATACCTGAATGCAGATCTCGGCAACGTCCGGTCTAGCAATTGTTCTTGTTTCTGTTTTCAGAAGTTCATCATCTTTCCCAACTACCAACTCACGTATGCCTCCATCCTTGTCTTGTAATCCTCCAGCCCTGTCCAAGCAGAACAAGCACATATAAATTCTTGCGGAAGTTGAAAGACTAGTTGCACATTATCAATTAGAAATGACCTGGAAGATTTGATAGCTAACCTTATTATTGTGTATGGTATGTCAGAATCAGCCAAATACTGCTCAGCTTTTCTTTTCCAAATCTGCGCATTAAGTCAGTTGTCAAAGAGCATTGAACAGGAAGCTCCATTTTTACTGAATTAAATAGGAATGAAAGTCCATAGAGTTCAAGATACACAGAAAACATCATAAGGCAACAATTATAACAACATCTAGTGAGACATGACTAGCTCTGAAATGTTATTAAAGGAAAGCATGTTATACTCCATCTTACAGTAAAAAGTACAAGTGTGACGGACTTTACCAATATATTCCCATTTCCTAAGCTGTTCAAAGGGTGATTGGGGTCTGTTCCACCCATTGACCCAACCAACACAATCTGCTTAACTCCTACAGCTTTGGCTGCATAAAGTAGCTACCACAAACTTAGCACACAAGAAGAAGTATTCGAAATAACAGAGAAAAGAGAGAGAGGGCACATAAATACCAGCATCTATTTGGTTTTTTTGACCAATCCAGTCAACCTAAGAGGAAGAAGGTTCAAGCAAAAATTAGCAAAAAAAACACATCTATTATCTGTAATCTATTATCTATTATCTATCACTATATACTAATTGTAGACTCACACCCTTTGACATTCATTTTTTGCAGTCCACTGATTTTATTAGTCCACGAACCGGGATATTTGTAAAATTGCACTTTTTTGGTGTCTTTCGTGATCTTTTTATAGTGTCCTTTGGTGGGGAAAAGATTTGTTGTGATGTACACCAATCAAAGGGCCAAGTACTACAACAAATCCTTTCCCCCTTTGGTGACTATTTTTTTTGTGTCCTTTTGTATCAATTTTTGTGGTTAATATGTGCAATCTTTCTAATGGTACAACTCAACTCTAAATTTGGTTATTTTTCACTATAACCATCTTCTACCATGAAAACATTTATTACTACTATTTTTATATTATAAGAAAAAAGTTGTGATAATACTTTTTGAGATTTTATATAAAATTTTCAATCACAATCTTTTGGTGACTATTTTTTTGTGTCTTTTCGTGACAATTTTTTTAGTGTCCTTTGGTGCCTTTTTTTTGGGGCCTATTTGTACTAATTTTTGTGGTCAATGGCTGCAATCTTTTCAATGGGGACTCTAAATTTGATTATTTTTAATGGACATCTACCAACGAAACCATCTATTACCGTCATTTTTTATATTATAAAAAAATTGTGATAATATTTTTTTTATATTTTACATAAAATTTACAATCACAACTAAATATCCTATAAAATATTTAAGAATCATGCTATACTGATGTTCTTCAACCACCTTCTCCACCCACGTTATGAAATAATGATGGGTGTTAGTTATGATTCAGAAAATTTGACTTATGTAATTATACCGGACATGGATGAAGAACATGTGTGGACAACGTCGATATAGTATTTTCAGTAGTTAAATAGCACTTAAGTATAACACTAAATATCCTACAAAATTGTGACAACTCCTAGTTTAGTTCTGAACTGAAGGAAAAAAAATTGAGAACCTGTTCAGGATAGGCACCATCTTCAAAATAGAATTCAGGTCTCTCTCCTTTGCTTGGATCAAACCCAGGTTTCATCTTTGGTACAGCACTTGTAAGAATTATCAGCGCATCAATCTCTTGGATGGCTGGAGCAATGCTATCAGCATCCCTTATGTCTCCAACAAAAACATCACCTGCTCCTCCAATATTCTGCTTGCTCTCCTCTGTCCTCACTAAACCTCGTGCAATGAATTGATCCGTTCTCTCTTTCAATTTTTTATACACGATTTGCCCTAAAAGAGTCATTCATCAGAAACAATAAAGCAAAATAAATTAAGTTGGTCAAATACAAAAAAATTATAGAACAATGTCATAAGCACAATAACATTGACAAACTGAAAGAAATCATCCAAATCAAAGAAAGCATTATGAACAAGGCGGCAGTCTGAAAGCAGGAAAGCAAAATTGAAAGTCACAGAATAAAGAAAAAGGAAGGGGGATGAACATGATGTGCCAATGAAAAGAAAAAACAATGACACAACTGTAGGTTATGGTTTGTGATCAAGTCAAATGATCAATACTTCTGACCCCAATTAGTGTTTCTAACTGTAAAAAAATAGTGATTCATTCACAGAATTTGTGCATTTACTAACCACTTGTTGCAATTCCTAAGAAGGTTCTATTGCATCAACAAGCGAATTGTTACTGCATATCACAGACAAGCCTCTCAAATATCGACCTAAGGTGCAGGATTGAATACATGGTCATAGGCGACATGATTGCTTATTCCAAGTTGCTTAAACATAACACTCGGTCATATGTTTGTAAGCCAATTGCCACTCATGATCCACCATTTATTTTTTCCTGTTTTCATCTTGTGTATGCTTTTATTTATGAAGCATCTTCATTAGGTCTTCTTTTCTGAATGAATCACCAAATATGTACAAAATAAACCTTGCTTGTGAATCTCATTAAGCACCCCTAATCTACTTCAACAACTGCTTGCTCATTTAATATGCATTTTTGTGCAGCCATTTTTGTTTCCAGCTTTGATCATTTAGATTTGAACCTTTTCACTCGAGCTTGCAGCAGCTGATCTGCTACTTAGTTACTTCAAAAATCCCCATTTGTTGTGTGCAGATGTGATGTCCATAAAGTAGAGTCCATTGCAGCATAACTCGAAACACGAAGCTTGCTTTCTTAAAAACCTCAAAGAGGAAATGATGGAGACTTCCTTACAAAGGCATAGCCCAAACAGGAGCCGATTACCGCAGCAAACTTCTGAACCCGCAATTTTTTCATTTATTCATCCCATACTCCAAGACCGATCAGTAACAGAGAAGAGAGGTTCACAAGGCACGAAATTCTCACAAGAAAACACGATGGCAACAAAACGGCGACAACTTAGAATAACGTGCAAAATAACAATTGAAGTTTACCTGTTCTGCCACCAGCGCCAGTGACAAGAACAATGGGTAGACCAGCAGAGTCGGCCATGGCTCTGACTCCAACCACCCCTCTCCTTGAACTCCTAGCAGGCGAAGGAATTGCCCAAGAGGAGGGGGAGGTGCCACTGGGATCCCTACAAAGGAGCTTGTTACCAAGAGCAGCGGTTGTGGAGGGTGAGCAGGTTGGTTGAAGCCTGAAGACAACAGCTTCCACACGAGAGGTCAGTTAGGTGGTGCAGAGGATCTTTCTACCGTGGCATTGGATTTCCCCATCGGTTTCAGATTACACGCTGACCTGGACTAAGAGAGATAACGTTATCTACTTCGGCTGGTTACGCTCAATTTGGCTCCAAGGTTAATTCCTTAAAATTTTAATTTGTAGTTCAATTACCAATACAAATAAAATAAGTTTAGATTCGTAAATATTCGAGTAGGCTGCACTCAATATTTAATTAATTGTGAAAAAAAATCACTAGTGGTACCGTTAGTTTTAGTATATGCTGTCGTTGAGCTTCGAGTAAAAACAAGGGTATAGGCGTATAGCTCACACATTTAAAATGTCATCAAACAATGGTCATCACATCCTACAACCTGTAAAGATTCACTTCTATTTCAACTATACCGCATTGTTCTTCGTACAATATATCCAAAAGGTATGAAGAACAGGAGAGCAGAAAAATGAAACAGGTGTAATTTGTACATCTTCTTTTGAAAAAATAGGGTCATGGATCATGTGAGTACAACTCCAGGCAACGGAGATGCATCATCGCCGGCGACATCCTCCCCAGAAGACTGCTTTTTGTCATGTACCAAATCCTCTTCTAAACCTTCTCTAAATCTGTCATAGTTTGTGGGTTCAACCGGCTTAAATGGCGCTTACCTAAGACACTAACTAAATTATGTTGATGTAGCACTTCCTTCTCCAGCTGTAGCTCAGCAATCTGAGCAACTTGATCCTTGTGCTTTGTTATAAGCTCCACAGTCCGTTCATAAGCTTTCCTCACCCAATCCCGAACCTCATTGGCAATAATCGCTCCCGTTTTGCTGCTGAAAGGTTTGAACATTTCAAAGGTATCATTTCTTTGAGGAAATGACAAGAGACCGACCTTGTCACTGAATCCATATACCGCCACTTGCGCGTAAGTCATCTTGGTCACCTTTTCCAGGTCGTTTTGGGCTCCAGTGGAGATCTTCCCCAGAAGTACCTGAAAAGGATAAAATTAAGATCCAATCTTCTCGCTTCGAGAGCAGTTCAAAACAATTTTCTGACAAGAGAAATACAGACAGCAACATACCTGTTCTGCCGCTCTGCCACCCAAAGCCATGCATATCACATCCAAAAACTGCTCTTTGGTCATTAGAAGGTTTTCATTTGGTACATACTGAGCAAAACCCAGCATTGCATTTCCACGAGGAACAATGGTTACTTTCAGCATTGGCTCTGCATGCTCCAAAAACCATACAGCAACAGCATGGCCTGAATAATGGTAGGCAACTGTTTTGCGCTCCTGTTTACTGATAACCTGAAAAAGTAATGAACAGATAAATCATGTCCAGATAAGAACAATTATTTTTATTTTTATTTTTAAAAAACAAGAATCTTCTCCCTCTAAAATCCAAGTTCAATTCCATGAACACACAATATGTAAGGAAAATGTCATTAGATAAGATAATTACATCAAAAAAATTGAGAGTAAGTAGTTTTGAGATCTCAGAATCCTTTTTCAAATTAACACCCTCAACCACCAAGGGATATAGAGACTAGAACTTGGGTCTAAACATCAGTATTGATCATAAGGATTTAACATAATTGGACCGTTCCAACATTTTTGATCTTCTTTAAACAAGAAATATTGCCTACAAAGTTTCTTGTCAACGAGGTCTGCATTTGTTTGAGCAGACAGACAATTAGTCAATCTATTGCTCAGATATTTTTTTGGCTCCTCATTTTCGGGGAAAATCCAAAGATTAAAGTTTCAATACTGTGAGAGTATTTTAACAAGGAAACACTACCAAAATAAATTAATTCAAAGCACGCATCAAACTTTTCATCAAAGAACAAGTAACCATAGACATGCTACACGAGTACTTACCCTGTTTTCCTTCTCCAAACCACCAATAATTCTGTCAAGAGCTGCCTCAAAATGTTCCATCTGGACTTCCTACTGCTCGCTCCTTGCAGCTATCTGGGCAGCTTCAATGCACACATTTGCCATGTCTGCTCCAGTAAATCCAGGTGTCAAATGGTCAAGTTTAATCTTCTTTAGGTATATCTGAAAGATCTGTTCACGACCTTTGACATCAGGTTTGTCAATTTCAATTTGATGATCAAACCAACCAGGCCTAAGAAGTGCTTTGTCCAATATGTGTGGTCCATTGCTTCCAGCAAGTACGACAATTCCAGATGTTGTCCCAAACCCATCCATTTCCACAAGCAACTGATTGAGAGTGCTTTCCCATTCATCATTTGCACCTGAGAAACCACCACAACCACGTGCTCAGCCAATAGCATCAATTTCATCAATAAAAACAATACTTGGAGCACATTGCCCAGCTTCAGCAAACAAGCTTCTGACTCTCGACGGACCTACCCCAACAAACATTTCCATAAAATAAGATCCAGAAATGGATAAAAAGGGAACATTGGACTCTCCAGCTGTTGCCTTTGCAAGAAGTGTCTTTCCCGTCGCAGGTGGGCCTACGAGAAGAGCCCCTTTTGGAATTTTGGCTCCCAACTCTTCATACTTCTTCGGATTCTTAAGAAAGTGTACAAACTCCGTAATTTCATGTTTTGCTTCATCACAGCCAGCTACATCCTTAAAATAAACCTGGATATATTCTAAACAAGTTAAGTGAAATTTAGAAAAGGTGGGAACACTTGAAAATTATCTTATT
The DNA here is from genome assembly GCA_033002965.1 of Piper betle. Taxonomy (NCBI): domain Eukaryota; kingdom Viridiplantae; phylum Streptophyta; class Magnoliopsida; order Piperales; family Piperaceae; genus Piper; species Piper betle. Next base: position 56,070 of record JAURVB010010643.1, read on the forward strand.
TTTGGAATTTTTATCTACTTTTGTCCCAGGAGCTTGTCCAATATTGAATATTCCACGACCACTCCTTTGAGCACCTCCACCCACACTTATTCCACCCTGCATTTTCCAACAAATACAAAACTCCGCCCATTAACAGCAATGTTGGAGCATATTTAAACAATTCTTGATACCACATCATCTCAGAGACGTAAGTCACTGGAACAAAATTATGAGGGTCAATATCCAGTCTCATCTGAGCTTCCTCCAGCTTCTCTTCAAATAATTCCACACTTCCAATGGTTAAGTAATACTTGAATTGACCCCCATTCCCATTAGGTGGGGTAGGAGCACTGGAAGGAGTATTGTTATCATTTGTCTGATCACTTCTAAGTGGAGAGCTCCTTACATACACCTTTGCAATGGATTTGTTGGATACAACAATATGGTCAACTAATCCAGCTTTAAGAAGCTCATTTCTGAATTCTTGGAAACTTATCTGCAGGAAGTTATAATTGCAAGAAAAATTAGAGATATGACAGCATCAGCTTACACAGGAGCGCAAAACAGGTATCTCAAAACAGGTATGATAGGAGAAACAAAAACTAATTAAATATAATTCAATTATAGTGTTTATAGAACTGACGACAGGGGGGGAAAGCAAAAGAAAAGACTCATACAAAATAATCTCATTCACTGTACAGCCAAAAGGTACTAACTCAATACAAAGGATCCTCCATTGCAAACCTTTTCTTCAAGCTGGGGCCAATGAGTTTCTTGTCTAAGGGGAAAAACACACGCACACAAAGTCCTATGGTAGCCACTCTTATATGGCACAAACATGTGATAATTTATCACTGGCCAAGAGAAAGGAAAAGGAGAAAAATAAAGAAGAAGCGCTAGATTTGCCAAATGCACTTTGAAAAGAAAAAAATATAAATCAAAAGAGAGTTCAAATCTGTTACAATGGATTGAAACTACAAACTAAGAAATAGGAAACTTTCAGATCAAAATTGTTAAATGTTTCTCTCAACTTAGTGTTTTGATGTTCTGCTGATTGAAGAATATGGATTACTTAACACTGTGTCAGCGAGTTAGTTAACAGACTAGATGTAGATGCTTATAGCAGCGTCTAACTCGTCATAGTCAAGTTGTTTGAGACCACAGGTCCATACTGGAGCTACATGAAGCTTCTAACCAGTTGAAGTCTGAGATACCAAAACAACCTCAAAACAATGAATAGAACAGTTTCCACAAAGAAATCTATAATTAATGGCTTTTCCAACCTTGTCATAATGAGAAGAGCCCATTTTGAGGCTGGGACCAGATCTTTCTCCAAAATAAAGTAAGTCCACAAAATTAAAAAAATCATATAAAACAGTCGCGAAAATAAGATTCATTTGGAAACTTATGAAAATTAAAAGAATGATGTCAAATCAGTCCATTTGCTTATACAAAAACCTTGCATAATTTTTTACTAGAAAATTTTTAAGAAAGATGTATTTCTTTTTATCCTCCCTGTAGTTCAAAGCAATTATTATATGGTCAACTGAAAATCAGTAACATTCAATATTGCAAATTTTGTTTAAAAGACTTAGTTCACAACTATTTGCATCTCCCTCTTCACACATATACAAATACTTAACAAGTCAGAGCATACCTGCTTCTGGTCTATAAATCCAACGGAAAAGTTGGACAGCGTGAAGGTTAAGAATAATTGAATTGCAAAATTTTGAAACAGCTTCACAAAATTATCTTGGAAGCTCCACTGATCATCAGCTTTTTGACCATCTGAACGAAACAAAAATATTATAGCAAATAGATTAATTAATGATGGTAGAACAATCAATATGAATGAACTTATTCTGCAAGCTATCACGCGATGATCTAGCGTGCAAAAATTAATCACCAACAATAAAATGGAAATATGTGAAAGCTTTATTCATGCATTTTTTATGAAAAGAATTTGTCACATGGTATATATATCCCTGATCACATATTGGTATAAAGTGGAAGGGGATGTGATGAAGAACTTACCCTCAAATAAGCAAAACCCGTAGGTGATCTTGTGGGAAAGGAAACTCTAAATGTAATACAAATAACTTATGCTCGTCATGGCTCGAACTAGTCAGACGAGCTGCAAAACCACCACAAGAACCTAAATACACTAGCACGCTCATTTTATACACACACACACACAAAATTCTGACAAATGTTTATCCTTCTCATGGTTCTTTTGTGCAAAACCTAGAAATGCTTGCACTCCCAAGGCAATGCCACAATAAATATGAAGGAAGTATCACTTCATAACAGCTTAACCCTCAAGAAAATAACTTTTCTTTCATTCCATCCACCCGATCCCAATAATTAAGGATGGTGCTTTTAAGCCTTCCCCTCTACTTCACCCAACCATAGCATAAATTCCTTCTCAAAAAATCTACTTCGTAAAAAAACAATATCTAGAAAGCTTTGAGCTAGTTATCAGTCAACGAAACTAGCATAAAAAAGATAAACCTAACGAAATGACAGTTCTAATAAGACCAATCCACACACACATTCTTATGTCACGAAACTTGCAAAGGGAAAGCATGTCAATCTATGATCCTAATAATGTTGAAGAAAAAACAGACAGTAGATTAACAAAAGTTTAAAAAAAATAACATAAAATCGCCACACACTTTTTGCATCCTCCTTGGCTTTGGCATTTCCTTCTTGTCCTTGGGATAATAGTTCTCATAATCTAAAAATACACATATCAACACAAATTTAACAACCAAAACGTCTGGACACAATGCCTAGAAACGTGAACAAAAAAAAGATCAATCTCTCACTTCTTTCCTTCGGCGCTTCACAGCACAAAAACCGCTGCCCAGCCCCTATGATCCCCAAATCGAAATCCAACAAACAGCTTCTTGCAACACCATTCTTCCCAACACCACTAATAGAAGTCAAACAGCTCCTCACAAGACTCTCACCTCCGACCCCCGTACACCAACGCCCGACACCCCAAATACGCATTCCCTCCCCCATACCCGCCTCCCTGCTACAAACCAGTCAACATGGCCGTCAAAAACACACTCCAAACTCCATCCCAGAACCCGCCTTCTGGCCGAGCGGGATCGGCCGGCTCGCGCGAAGATCATGGCGTACCGAGGCTTGGCATCGGAAAATGAGCGAACTTTGGATTATTCGACTACGAATCCACCGGCGACCGCGGCGGCGACGATTCTCCGACAGCTTTTCATAGGGGAGTAATTTTACGACTCCGCACTTACGGGCGTCCGGCTAGATGCTCTAGACCTTATCTATTGTCAACATACAATGTGATGGATAAAAAAGGTGTGCTTGATAGGAATGTTACAACCCACTTTTATAGGCATCTTCCCTAGTGAAATGACCAAAACGCCCCTACCCAATTACCCCTACTAACAACCCTACTCATCTACTAACAATATTCATAACACCAAACTATTACATTTACATCCCTCTTGACCCGCATAGTATTTGTTGGGCCCTCTGGGCCTCCACCCAAGAGTCAGAAATCACTATTAAACACTCTTCAGGCTCCTAAAAAGACTTTAAACAATTAAAGAAAACTCGCAATACGTATCACGAGCCTCTTTTAATCCAAAAGTTAATTTAAGGAATAAGGCTTTCTCATTAGCCTATATACAAGTCACCAATAACCTCTATGACCGATGTAGGATAAACCTAACAACTCCCCTCACACATCGGGCGTAGCCCAAAATCATCATAATCTGTGTAGACAAACTCGGCTCGAACTTGGCTCTGATACTATTATTGTTTCCTTTGGGTCCCTACCTAAGCTCCGAAACTACTGTTGGACCCTTCGGGCGGTGTCACGGGCCTCTCTTAATCTAACTTACGGAATAAGACTTTTCCATTAGCCTATATACAAGCCACCAGCCACCAACAACCTCTACGATCGATGTGGGACATACCCAACAACCCAATTACAAATAATTTCACTTTCTCCCACATGCACTACCAATAGTAACCTTGTCTAGATTTGTAATCCCTCAAGTCTCCCCTAAAGGAGAACACTCCATAGAACTTCCCCAAAGGGAAAGCACACCAAATACATACCTCTAATCACATATTTATAGATTAGAGATATGAATACCACTTGGAAATGAAGAGCCAACTCCAAACATTACTTCTTCTTGAGCATTAGAATCCTCACCAATGAGTCTCTTCACGTATTCCATAAATTCTCATCGAATTCGTCGTACATCTTGGTTTATCTTCATGTCTTTATGACTTTCAATGTGACTGAACGCTTTCTCATCTCCCCTTCCCGAGCATCTTGGAAAAATTTCCACACATGTGCATCCTTGCTTCCATCAATCACAACACAATCCATCGATAACCAAGGCGCATATAAGCATACTCAAGTCAGCTTGATTACGGGTCTTTGACCCACCTGCCTGAAAATGCTACACCTCATTAGCATCAATCGGCCTTACCACTTTCTTGAATGTGAGTACGGGAGAGTGTACGGAGCAATGTTTGATGAATTGTTCCTATGGTGCGTATTCCAACCTCAATTTTTGGGTTTTCTCCTATGGGTAGACAATTACTAATTGAGAAAATCCATAAAGGGAATTGTGTCGAAGAGGCATGACGAGTCACATTCAAGAAAGTGGTAAGGCTGATTGATGCTAATGAGCTGTAGCATTTTCAGGCAGGTGGGTCAAAGACCCGTAATCGAGCTGACTTGAGTATGCTTGTATGCGCCTTGGTTATCGATGAGTTGTGTTGTGATTGATGGAAGCAAGGATGCACATGTGTGAAAATTTTTCCAAGGTGTTTCTCATGCTCGGGAAGGGAGATGAGAAAGCGTTCAGTCACATTAAAAGTCGTGAAGACATGAAGATAAACCAAGAGGTACGACGAATTCGATGAGAATTTATGGAATACATGAAGAGACTCATTAGTGAGGATTCCAATGCTCAAGAAGTGGTGTTTGGACTTGGCTCTTCATTTACAAGTGGTATTCATATCTCTAGTCTATAAATATGTGATTAGAGGTATGTGTTCAGTGTGCTTTCCCTTTGGGGAAGTTCCATGGAGTGTTCTCCTTTAGGGGAGACTTGAGGGATTATAAACCTATACAGGGTCACTATTGGTAGTGCATGTGGGAGAATTAAGTGAAATTGTTTGTTGTGAGGTGAAGATATGACTTCGGGTTCTTTGACAAGATCAACAGTGGTTAATTTCTTTTCTTCCTCTACCTTTGTCTGTGGATTGTAATTGGGAGTAGTGTTATTCTTTTGGGTGGAGTTTTTCACATTTGGGTAGAGTTTCTACTTTTATTGGGGTGAAGTTTTTCACACTTTGGTAGAATTTTCTACATGTATTGGGTGGAGTTTTTCCACATATAACGGGGAGTGGTTTCACTCACAAGGGGAGAGTTTGGAGAAGTTTTTTATTATCTCAAGTTGAAGTGGGGTCAGTAATCCAGGATGTGAGATTGATCCATTTTTTCATTTGAGGTGTATGTTAGTTTTTTTAATTTCTCAAGAATTGTATCTTTCAGATCAATAAATGATTTAGGTTAGGAGAGTTTTCTCAAATTTTATTTCGATACTTGATTGTAAGAGATTTCTTAATCAAAGTTGATCGAGTAGGTTAGTTTTCTTTTCTCTAAATTGGGAGTAAAGTTTCCATCCATTTTTATCCTGGGTGTCTCTTATTCATTTCATCGAGTAGGGGAAATATTTTCTGGGGAAATTTTTTCTGGCTTGTTTTCGCTGGAGTGTATATTTCCCAACAATATTGTCACTGAGCTCCCTGGCTATATTCTCAATCGGGAAGCTTCACATTTGATCCCTCGACAATCTATTCTATCCGAAGCGGATAGACATTGGTTGTCTCCTTGTTTGCCTTTACCATTGATCTTTAATTGGCTTAGCTTTCAGTATATTATCAAATTGTTTGGCACTAACAATCAACAATTGAGATTCCACTGTAAGTTCATCGGAGAGATTAGTTCATAGAATTACTTCAGGCTAACAGGAAATGACTGCAAGTGAGAAGTCTTTTTAGCCTCATAATTCTAGCTTTCAGCTTGTTATCTGAAAAATTAGAATATTTCATTAACAAAATGATGTAGTATGATTGCAAAAAACTTCAAGCTGGCGTCACAGTCTCCTCACCTTTTAGAAAAAGAGAGTTTATGCCATACGATGTATATCCTTACATCAAAAGTATCAACATTCATTTATTTAATAAGAGGCAAGGAAGCCAAACATCCAATGGATGTTGTTTGTTGAGGTCAGTACAAACACTTGCAACTTGATAATTATACCAATATACATCTCCAAAAAACCAAAAAAATTGATATGTCTGACTTCTTTCCCCACTGCAAAGCATTATGCATCAGTAGGGGATTCTAAGACTCCATAGTCTGCAAACATAATTTGATTAAATTCATTATAAACAATAAAAGCCCAGAGCAAACATTATGGCAAATCCTCATGCTTAGTTAGTTGATTATGCACTCTCGTGTTCGCTGCCATAGATGAGAGACTTAGAGTAGAGTCTCTGACTTGTACTGATTTTATGTACCAAATCCTGAATATTGACAATGACATTCCCTCCATGCAGGATTCCACTCCTCGGCATCCAAATCTCATCCAATACATCAGGTGATTCTGAAATTATAATACCAAGGATAATTATATCCATGCAAGACCTCTTGGGCAATTCTGTAGAGTGGGTTCCAAGCAAAGCAAACACAAGAGCTCTTGATTGATCGTAGTTGAAAAAATATGAGATTCAGTTTCTGGTTCAGATTCGCAAAAAATACAAAGATCATAGGCACCTTCCTCCTTTTGAATTTGGCCTTGGTTGGGAGCACCTTGATTTGCACTTTTCCACCCCAAAAGAAGAAGTCTAGGCGGAAGTTTGAGCCTCCACCATTTCACCCCAAGTCTTTTACTCACTCTATCTACGGGGTTTGTAGAGATTGATCTGTTAATGTAGTTGTACATGCTTTTAACAGAGACTACACCATTTTTCTCATGAATCCAATACAACTTATCTTTCTTGCCTCTAGCAGTGGGACCATATCCAGAATAGCTTGAACCTCAGCTGGATGAAATGCTAATTTAATTAGCTGCTTATTCCAAAGACCAGAGGGGAGAGTTAGAGATGAGACAGGATACGCAGCCCCGTAAGCATACCTTGGATTTAACCTAGGACAGAATTCTGGTGATTTTGGGACCAAAGGATCCAAACTCATTCTCACATTTGAACCATCTCCCGTTGACCAAATAACATTTACCTTCTAGAGCTTTCAGGCCTTTATTTATTCCTTTCCATATATAAGCTTCCTGGGAAGAATTTTTAATGTTCCACTAACCCTTACATTTCTCATATTTTGCAGTAAAAAATTGCGACAGTAATGTATTGGGATTGGAAATAATTCTCCAAACAAGCTTTGACAAGAAGGCAGTGTTCATCAAGCTTGATAACCTCAAACCCAAACCTCCCTCACTCTTCCGCTTACAAATTTTATCCCAACCAATAAAATGGCAAAACTTAGGACTATTCTTCCCCCACCGAAATTTAGACCGTTTAGATGATATATTCTTTACAACTTTATTAGATATAGACACAACTCATCCCATAATTTGCCATCACGTTAGTGACAGATTTTGGCAAACAAATTCTCCCAACCTGAGATAACATTTTTGCATCCCAACTTTCAAGTTTGAAAGAGATGCGTTGTTCTAACAAGTAAATCATGTCAACCTTTGCTTTCCCCAGAATAACGACACACCAAGATATTTCTTTCCATTTCCCATGTCTTTGATATTTAAAATTTGAACTGAAGACCATATTGCTGAATTTTCAAGTGAAGGTGACCATGATTTATTTGTGACCAGATATGCTTTCATACTTTAATACCAATTCCATGGGTACGAAATTTCAATAGTAGAGGCCCAACGGAAAAGAATGGTGTCGTCTACAAATATTAGGTGAGATAGTGGGAGCACACGCGATAGACATTCAGAGCTGATAAGAATAAAAGATACGGGACAAGGGGTCACCTTGCCTAATGCCTCTGGTTGGTGTAAGATTGCCAACATGCATCCCATTAATTATAATCGTAGAGGAGAATAATCAAATACATTTCTTCCCGAGATTACACCAATGATCAAAACCTAAAGCTTGCAGGATATGAAGAATGAGACCTCATTCAGTTCTATCAAAGGCCTTAGACATATCCAACTTGATAGCAATCTACTTAGATTTACCTTTAATTGGCCCCTTTAATTATAACTAGCCATGATTATCGCAGGCATTGTATGCTCATAAGCACATCAAATTTAACGAAAGTGATTATTAAAGTATTGTACCGGTTGTACCAGTTAAAAACATTCGTACAAAAGTAAGGAGGGACCGAAGTGGTACTTGGTTATTTTACTATATTTATAATAATGATAAAAATATATGTGTTATTATGGGTTCGGTTGTAATTTGATTGGTTATATGATTTTATAATTGGAGAATATTATTTATTAAAAATTTTACTGTCATTAATTTTGAATGAAACAACTTTGAATATTATTTATTAAAAATTTTGTTGTTCTCGGAATATTTGCTATTATCAAAATATTTATTGTTATTTTTTGAAATAATTTATTAGTTTAAAAACCACAATCAAAATCGTGTTAAAAAATGTCTCTCCTCTCAAAGAAAAGGTTGATTGTGAAAGTTAATAGCTTGAGAAAAATAGGGTTGATGTAAAAAAGGCATTGCATCATCAAATTTTTGCCACTTGTTTTTTCAGATGAGTTCTAGACTAACATTTCTGGTTCAAGCTCTACTGATAACATTTTCTTGTTTTCTCTTCCAACACCTATTTCCAGGATATGTAAAAACTTAAATGTGGAAGAAGCTTTCCACTCCACGTCCACTGACCAGCACTTTAGATGCTCTATAATTTCATAACTTTTGGGTAAAGTACATCCTAAACATGCATCTTAATTAGGACTTAAACCTCTTCATTTTGTCCTTAAATACAAAAAAGTTAGCACGTGAACAAGTTGAAGAACCAAGTGAAAAACATAAGCCATTTCACCAGTAAACCAAGGTACACCTCTAGAAGACCAACAACAAAACGTAATGACGACTTGATGCAATGAAAACATGTTTTACCATTAGAATTTAATTAAATAATACATGACAAAGTAGAACGCTAATGTCGACTAGTTACTCGGTACTAACCAACTCGTGATGTTTATAGAAGTAACAGTCATGCATAAGAATTGGCCTCTATCTAATCATACTATCGCAGGCAACAACATGGCAAATTCACCATCTCACACCTACTCAATATGTCAAATATGTAAACTATTACATTCGGCTTAGCAATATTTGAGTTTTCACTGGTTAATAATTTAGAAATGTTCTGCTCTTATAGTTCCAAAAGATAAGTTTCCAGGAAAATCAAAGCAAAGATTTACAGACAACATACATGACTTCTTACTTCAGTAAAATTACACCTCTAAACCTACAAAGGACACTCTTCATGCTTCCTGATTAATATAGCAAACCTCCAAGCTAACATCTAACCTCTTTAACATATGAATTAATAGAACCTTAGTGAAGGGATTAAAAGATCTCCATGGCCGCAATAATTATGTTTAAAGCTATCTATGAAACTTATACCGTGCTATCTAGAGACTCTACTCAAATAAACATCTGTTCAGACACCAGAGAAACCATTCCAAGCTGTATAGTTTCTTAACTCCATTGTAATACTAATGTGTCTACACCTTAGCCTCAGACACAAACCACGCTTCTACACACGGCTTCTTCATACCTACCTTCTCCTTTTTAGTAACATGGATTTTATCAACAGAGAATAAAAGGATTAAAAAAAACAATTACTGCAAACTGAAACGCTTCCTGTCCTGAAACTAAAGAGTGAAAATTGAAGTGCTAAAATAATTGCTCTTCGTATGTCACATATCAGCTGAACTTCAGAAGTTTTAAATGGTTTGCCTATCGAGGCGGCAATCATTTTACACTCTGGATTGCACACTCCTGCAAAAGTATATCCTTTGAGAGAATAAACATTATATTTCAAATAAAAACCTATTGGCACACACATTCATCATCTCTATAGCAAACAACTATAACACCTTATGCTTTAGCCAACCATTCTATATAATAACTCCCAAAATGCCACTTCAGACTCCGGATTTTACAATCCATTCTGAAGAAGTATATGCTTCAAAAGCATCAAGGTTGTTTTATCACATTAAAAATTACTAGCACGCACACACATCATCTCTACAAACAAAACTAACAAACAACAAAAAGACCATTTTCTCTAACTCCCAAAATGCATTTTTCCATTCCATGCAACAACAACAGGAAAAAAATGGAACTAATATACAAGAGGAATGAACTTGTACTTAACTTTAGACATATACTCTCTGTAATCTCCACCAAACGTCTCCAGCAACAGCTCCTCTTCCAACCTCGCCTTCTGCTCATAAAAAGCCACACACACCGCCACCAGGAACAAGCAACTCAACGGCGCCCGCAGCGCCGCGGTATACGCCGCGAACATCAACATGGTGGAGGCGTACATCGGGTGCCTCACCCACCGAAAAGGCCCGAACTTTACCACCACCGACGGCACCACCACCTTCTCCGAATACTTGGCAAAGTACCAACAAGCATGGTACTGCATAAACAGGGCCACAAGGATCAAACCCCAAATACCAGCACTCGCCCACCCATTCCCGATCAGGTGCAGCTCCGGTCCCTCGACCGCGGCGAACCAGTGCCCGGCGAGGACGGCGGCGCAGAACAGCCCCCTGGCCCAGCCGGGGGTGGCCACATCCCACTTGGGATCGTGCGGCCTCGGGTAGAGGTCGCCGTACATCCGCTTTCGGACGGTCGAGTTGAAGAAGAAGAAGTAGTGGTAGGCGAAGAAGAAGACGAAGGGCCAGCCCTCGAGGAAGCCGTTGAAGTGCGCGGCGGGGACGAGGGTGAGCCACAGCACCGCGGAGGCGACGGCGGCGAGCTGCTCGGCGGGGGAGGCCTCCCCGCGGCCGTGCTTGGAGAGGCAGCGGAGGCCGTAGCCGGCGACGGCGACGGCGAGCAACCACGGCCAGAAGATCCAGCTCCAGCTAAAGTACATCCAGAAGAAGGGCGACAGGGCGGCCCGGGCGGCGGCTTTGGAGGCGGCGGCGGCGAGGTAGGCAATGGCGGACCATTTGAGGAGTCGGAGGGGGGTCAGGGAGGAAAGCAGCGACCTTACGTTGGATATGGGGGTTGTACGGTCGTCTTCGGCTGCGGAGGAGGATCTTGCCGGCGAGGGGAGGCTGTTCGCCGCCGATGGCGGCAATAATGTGGGCAGGAGCGCAAGGTGTTTGATGTTTTGTCGCAGCGAGAGTTTGGGCCTTGGGGGTATGGGAAGAGCGCGGGGCGTGGGAGGGGCGGCGACGAGCGATGGGGCTTGCACCAACAGCGATGCGACGCCCATTGCACCTGGGTTTGGAGTTCTTGGACTCTTCGTTTTTTGTGTAGTTATTATTTACAGTCTTATAATTTGGAATAATCCAGTGATAACATGAAAAAAGTTCGCATTGTCCCTATTCTCTATATAAGCATTACATAATAAAACTCTCAAAACTTGTCAAAATCGCATTACAAAAACGTTATACTTTGGAAGAATATATAACATTGCTAAAAAAACCAGTATTGGAACGTGAATCCATCATCATTCCACCATTTAATTCGAAATTCTCCTTTATTTATACTTTTTAATTTAATCATAAATTCTTATCCTTAATTTTTGGGCCCTCGTATACCTATCATTTTTTTTGGAAAAAAAAATCTGTTATTCTTCCATACCATTTTTTTTAAAAAAAAAATCTAAAACGAGAAAAACCGACTTGAACCTGGTGTACTGGGCCTGGAAAGTTTATGGGCTTTATATTTTATGAAGCTATCCTTGACACAAGTGATGGACTTCTAAGTGGGTCCACGTCTAATAAGGTGATGTGGGCCCATTTCACACGTAAACATAAATTAAGCCCATATATGTTACATAAAAAACAAGGCCTAGTTATATAAGAATTGTCAATCAATAACAACTAAAAAAACCCCAATTGGATCCAGATTGGATTGATCAATTTTTCACATGCTAACACAAACATCAACATGCCAATAACCGAACAAGAACTGCATGCATGCAATATAATACATTTAAATTTAATGGCATTCCTCATTCTCATGACAATGAGCTTCGTCCCCCAACCATTGTTGAATTATATTTTGGGGAGGTCACCTGTCAAATCAAGGGGCGGTTGGGTGTTAATGCAAACGTTTATGTTTAATCTATACAAGGCTAGGATGAGGTCAAGCCTAGATTTTAGGTAACCACAAACATCATCTAAGTTTTATAGAATTAGGGGATGTGGAAGTTACGATGTGAAGGCGATTTATCATTAATGCAACGGTGCATTCTCGCTTAAGAGAACCTCATTTCAACGATCCCCATTCCATAGCAAAAATCCTTCGGTGACTGCCGGGTACAAATATAAAAATGACCACGACAATGATGACCACAAAAGTTTTTCATCAATAAGTTTTGTCGGTCAATCTTTCTAACGTTTTTACAGATTAAGTGAGTAGTTTTGATAACAGTATCAGAAGAATTTTTTTGGGTATATATATGACTGTTTGTAAAACTTATGACTTGAATTAAAATTTTACATTAGCGAGCTAGCCAATTAAGCCGTTAATTCAAGTTGAATTAGTTTAATGACACGTGTGTTAAGCCGATGTTGACTATATATTATGAGCAATTAGGGTCATACCAATTAGGGTCGTACCCGTTTATATAATGATAAAGTTAAAAAAATAATAAGAAATAAGTTATTATAGTATAAGATAGTATATAACTTATTTTTTATATATATTTGATCGTAAAATTATTTTCAGGCCAAATAACACATTAGGATGCATTAGATAGCAGTTTAGGTGGGTTATTAGTTATAGAACATGTCATTTTAATGTTATTGAGTGCATTACATTTATGATATTTTCCCATATTTTTAAAGATTTTTTTAAAATTTATTAGGAGTTGTTATTATTTTTGATTCGAATCATAATAGAGTCAACTTTTAATTATAAGATTGCCACCACAGCCTTCACCACGAAGTTTCCTCCCCTCCTCCAGATCGCTGCCCCGAACGTTGCCGCCGACGCCACCTTTGACCGCTGCACCATCACCGATTGATGCTGCCGAGCTTTGCCAGAGTGTTGTCAAGCCATTCCCTACCATCCTGGCCGCCCCTTGGCCTCCACGACGTAACGAAGTTGCTGGAATGCACCACTCTCTCGACGCGGACTCGCCCTCCGGCCACACCGCTTGGCCATTGTTGTCCCTCAATTTAGGTGACCTTTCTCCCTAGCCATGCGCGGCAGCTGAGATCGACCCAAGGGCCAATCGGGCAAGCCTAGACATCCCCGACGGACCAAAGGTCACAGCCGGTGACCATCAATGTTGCCATCACTCTTGCCCTCACCCCCACCGTGGTCATTTCAAGCTCGTTGAGCCAGTGCCGACCCACAACCTTGACCACACCACTAGCAAGTCGCCGGTAAACCGCTGGAAAACTGCCAAAAAATTTTCAAAAAGCCGCCGAAAAATCGTCAAAAAATTAGATTTACAGGAATTCATCAGAAATCGCCGTATTTTCATTAATTTCCACATGCCAAACCTGATTGAACTTTGGACGCCGCCAAGTGTAGAATTCAAGTCTCAAAACGTGTGAACCAAGCCTAATCGATGAGGATTGTCAACGATGCGAGGTATAATTAACTCTGACTTAATTATTTAGAATGGATAATTATTAGCATGAAATATTAGGATTTGATTGATTGACATCATCGAGTGCTTTGATTGTAAATAAAACTAAATTTGCATGATTTGAAATAAATCCTAAGGAACTGATTAAGTAAATTAAGTATGAATTGTTAATTAATTGTAATGTAATTTAGAAAAACTTGATGTGGATTGATGTGTGTGCATTGATATGAGTGTATTGTTTAGGATATGTGAATACATCATTCAAATAGTGGGCGTTAGCTTTTAGATTTGATGTGCAGGTACAGAGTATGAGCTCGCCGCATAGGCACGTAGACACAATTGAAGCTTCTACTAGGTCCGTTTAGAACCCGCTTTTGGTTTAATCTTCTCATTCTATCATGATTCGATTTGATAAGTAAACGGACGTGTTGAGTGATAGATTATCGTATCCCACTCCACACAGGCCATTTAGTTGTATGAATTTCTGAATTAATAACCCTCAAGGATGAGATCCATCGAGTTTGTTTTAAACACTAAGATCTAAACCATGATGCCTTTGGGCCTACTACATTATGATGCCCACCTAAACATGTATATATATAGTTTTCGGGTTTTCTAGTGAAATACGAGACAAAGGGAAATTTGACTCGCACATACCAAATGTGGTGCAAATGCAACACATATCTGACAACTCCACATTTTGAGTTCCTCAGACGTAGAGAATTGTGGAGGATTACAAGTAATGTAATGCAACACATATCTAGACTTGTGGATTTAAAGGATACTGAAGGCACATGTGTGAGAGTACTCAGCCTCTGTGCTCAGGGCTAGGAGTTATACGGATGATGTATAGGGCTTTAGTATAATGGATTTCCTGAGCATGAGATACTTTGAAAATGTCGAGGCATCTGATAAGCCAGAATGAGATGCTGTTCAAGCCAATGCTGATGACTCATGATTAGTGCCCTTATGAGTGATTCTAATGTAGAAGCATATATGGATGATTTTATTTAACATGAGAGTCATCTCTCACGTGCTAGTTTGATTATTTAGTTATTTTTGGACTAGTAATACTCGTTATTGATTTTTTTATATTATATATGTAGTTGAGAACCTGAATGACTGAGCGTTGTCAGGACCACAAAGGAGCAGCAATACAACGTGCACATATATACTTGCCGAAATGGAATGAAAAATGTGATGTGGTGAATTGTTATGTTTTGTGATGGATAAAATATTATAATGTTTGATTGTAGAAAATGTGTAGGGTGAAACTATAATATGATCTATGTGTGTTGACTATAATGAACAGAACTAAATAGGATGAGCTAATGGGGTCAAGATCTGACTTAAAAAATTAAAAATTATTATAATGTGAATGTTGTGTGAAAGATATAATGTTTTAGCAATGTTTTACATTTTTATTGTTATATATACATATTATTTATTGATGACAAGGCAGTCCTTATTATACTTTTAGAGGAGACGCTGTCCGTTTTGTTTTAAAAATCTTGTTTTTTCAAACTTTTAATGGGTTTGCTTCATTTTGAATATAGATGGCATGTCATGACATTCATCTAGAACAACGTTAGAACTTAAAGATCTCATCTATGTATTGACCGTTTGCATCACCATCTTGAGACGCTGAGGATATATTCGGGTTGGCTTGACTGAATTAAGTAGAATATCGAATGGTTTGGTCGCCGGTAGCATTTCCAGTTCGATTTGCAGGTAAGCCGAATCGTGGTGTTACACCGTTAATTCTTGTTTTAATTACTAATAATCAAAAGGATATCCTATCCATGTAATTGCATTTTAAGTGTATTCCCTAGCTATATCTAATAACCGTTGTTGCCCATGCTAAAATTTAGTGGCATCCCAATATATACTTAGACCTATTTACACTTACACATTGGTTATTAGTCATATAATGACACTCCTAAGCTTGGGGGGGGTTGGGTGGGAAGGGCGTTGTGGCGGGAGGTTTACAATCATATATGTAACACCCCCATTCAATTCACCCATAAACCAACCTGGAAGTGTTACCGGTGACCGAACCGTTCGCTAATCTACTTGATTCAGTTAAGCCGAATTAGATCTACCCTCAGCATCTCAAGATGATAATGCATCATGTAATGCATGAATGAGATGTGTGGGTTCTAACGTTCTCCTACATACATGTTATGATATACAATCAAACATAAAAGAGGCCAATTTAAAGAAAATAGTTATTTTTAAAACAAAACGGACAGAGTTTCCTTTAAAATTGCAATAGGACCACTTTGTCAAGAATAAGCAGTATATATTTATAACAATAAAAATAAAAAAATGCAGTCCAAACACAACATTTCCTTTACATTCTAGTTATCATTACTTTCCTCATCATCTGAGCCAAGTCTAAACTCCATAGTTCAACCTGCTCATTTTCATTCTCAATTTTCATTCACATGCAAAATATTTATAATAAGTTTACATAACAACATTTCAATTTCATCATCCACACAGTTCAACACATATCATCATCACCAATTACACTCGCAGGTACATGTATGCACGATTTCAATGGTCGGTTCGACCATGGTCCGAGTTGGTTCAGCTTTTAGAACACGTGTGCGGGGCCGAGGCCGACCGTGTGCACGTGCTATAAAGGTTCTTGTATACCCAAGTATCGATGATAGCGTCATATATGCATCAGCAGGCTGAGTTATCAGTATATATGAGAGTATACAGTTGATGATTTTATTATTTTTATGTTATGACCGCAGAATTAGTTTAGGCCGAATAACGCATTAGGACACGTTAGATGGTATTCAGGTGTGTTATTAGTTATATAGCACACCATTGGATGTTGTTGTGTTTGTTTTATTTTATGAGACTTTTTCATATTTTTCTAGATTTTTTTTTAGAATTTATTACGAACTAGTTATTATTTTGACTCGAGTAGGAATCGAGTCAATACTTATTTACGAGTTTGCCATTAGGGGTGTTTTTCTCCCTCCCGACACTCCTCACCCAAACCCTATCACTGCCACCCACTGTGGTCGCCGCCACCGCCGCCGCTGCCAATGCCGCACAGCTGCCGATCAACGCCACCCCCACCCCGCCGTGCAGTTGTCGTGCCGCCACGACGCCAGAATTGCCCCACAAGCCGCGACGCCCCTCCTTGTTGATTCGCCGCCGTCCGGGCCACACCGCCTCTGCCGTGACCCTAACGACCACTGCCTTGACCTCCCCGATGTTTCCCCCTTACCTAGCGCCACCATCGAAGCTGGCCGTGGGCCTAATCGGAGCGATCGACCGCCCCGACCGAACTCAACGCCGCCGCCGGCGGTCATCGTCGTTGCGGGCGCCCTTGCCGTCACCACCATTGGGACGAGCTCGCCGAGCCGGTGCTAACCCTTACCCCTGATTTCCCTGCCGGAATAGTCGCCGGAAAACCGCCAAGACAGTCATTGGAAAACCGCTGGAAGTTGCCGGAAAACTAGATTCACCCAAATTCGTCGGAAATCACCTGATCTTCCGCCGAATCCCTCCGATTGAACCCTATCGAACTTCGAACGCCATAGGGTGCCGAATTCGAGCCACGAACCCTACGAGGTATAATTTATTTTAACTTAATTATTTAAAAGTATTGATTATTAGAATTGCATGCTAGGATTGGTGTATTGCATGTTATTGCATGTAATAATTATATGTATAAATGTAGAATTGATTAAGGATAAAATGTGAAATTTGTTTGATTGAGTGGTGTTAAAAATGGAGGCTAAGAAACTAATTAGGGTAACTAGGTAATGATCATGATCTAGTGTAAACTAGCCTAAGTAGACTTGCTAGAATTGATATAAGTTGATGTGTGTTAATTGATGCGTGATTGTGTTGATTGTGTGTGCATGCTATAGGATGTGTGATTCATCATGCGGGCGTTAGTTTTTAGCTTGATTGTGTAGGTACGGTGTAGGAACTCGCCGCCTAGGCGCGTGGACCCGTTTGGAGCTTCTACCAGGTCCGTTTAGGACTCGTTTTTTGTTTTTACGCTACTCTATTGTGTATTTGATTTACCATGTGTAGGACGAGTTAAGTGGCGTTTTATCGGATCCCACTTAACTCGGGCCATTTAGCCAACAATTTTCTGGATTAATAACCCTCGAGGATGAGATCCCTCGAGCTTGTTTTCGAAAATAAGATCCACCTCAAGTTGCCTTCGGGCCTATTATAATAAATCCCAACCCAACCCTATAAATAATTTTATCGAGTTTTCAGTGAGACAAGAGGAGATGAATCGACTTGCACGTACCATGAGCAGATGGCATGATAGTCAAAGCAGGCTCTGGATTAGTGCCAGTGGACTGTTCCATTCCCGAGGGATCCTGACAACTCCGCGTTTGAATTCCTCACACCCGGAGGACGTGGAGGTTTACGGGTACTGTTTAGTACAACGCATGTCCGGACTTGTGGTTTAAAGGGTACTAAAGGCGACTGTCTGAGAGTACTCGGCCTATGTGCTCAAGGCCAGGAGAGATATGGAGGTTCAGAGAGGACTTAAGATAAAATTTTTACGTGAAGTACTGAAAAAGAAGTGTCGTGAGCGGCACAGTATCAGATAGATCAGGATGCTGTTGAGTTAGCTGCTCGACGGCTCCTCTGTAGTTGCCCTTATGAGAGTTCTTGAGGAAGATATATGATGGTTTGCTTTCCATGAGAGATTGCTCTCATGTTCCAGTTTGATACTAGTTATTTCCGGACCAATGACACCCGTTGCTGACGTTTTTCTATATATATGTAGGTTAAAAATGTGAGGGATGAAAGCTGTCGGGACTGCGGAGGAGCAGCACAGAACCGCGCACACATGTACCTACCGCATGTAATGTATAATGATGGTGTGTTAATGCTGTGTGAATAATAATTAGGATGTTTTTGTCTTGATGAATTGCTTATTATGAAACGAACGGATAATTGTAAATAAGTAGGAAGCCTTGGAGTTCAAACTCGGCTCAGATGAAAACAAATGAGATAATGATGAATGCTACGGTAGATTGTCATGTTTTATCGTATTTTGATAGAATATTTATATACCCTTGTTGTGGACAGGTTGGCCCCTATTGTACTTTTAGGGGAGATTTTGTCCGTTTTTCTATAAAAAAATTAATGAATTTTTAATTAAAAATTCTTGCTGTTGCATGGTTTTGTTTTGCTTGCACATCATAGCATGCATGTAGGACTACGTTAGAACCCACGCATCCCATCCATGCATTTCATGTTTGCATCTCTATCTTGAGACACCGAGGGCAGATCCAAGTCGGCTTAACCGAACCCAGTAGATTAGCGAACGGTTCGGTCGCCGGTGACATTTCCGGGTCGGTTCACGGGAGAGCCGAAACAGGATGTTACACCCAACAGCGCTTAGTAATGAGTGTTGCCGGTCCAAAAACAACTAATAACAAACTAACACATGAGAGCTGACCCTCCTATTTAATAAAAACATCATTACTCTTCCTGATAGAACTCTCATAAGGGCAACAAATAGGAGATGTCGACCTTGAGCGATAGCATCCCGTTTCTATCTCATCCTCATTTACTGACCACTCTAAATTATCCCTTGTTCGAAAAAATCATTCTCTTCCCTTTCATCCCTCTACATCTTCCGTATCACTCCTGGCCCAGAATATAGAGCCCGAGTACTCTCAGACATGTGTTTTCGATACCCTTTGAAGCCACATATCTAGACATGTGATTTATAGTAGTACTCGTAAACCTCCATACTTCTCCGAGTTTGAGGAACTCAAAGCTGGAGTTATCAGGATCCCTTGGAAATGGAATAGACGCTCACCAATGCCAGAGTCCGCTTTGACGAACGCACGCCTTATCTCAAGCTGTGGTCATCGGTCTTCCCTCATCTCACATCTCATTGAAAATGTGAAAAACTATATATACATAGGCATGGGCAGAGATTTTAATATAATAGGCCCGAAAGCATCATGAGCTAGATCTATGTTTCAAAAACAAACTCAAGGGTTCTCATCCTTGAGGGTTATTAATCCAGAAATCTCATACAAAAAGATGGCCTGTGTGGAGTGAACTACAATAAATCCACTACTCGACACATCCTCTAACCTGTCAAAATAAAATACGACAAAGTATAGAAGTCAAACAAGAAGCGAGTCATAAACGGACCTAGTAGAAGCTTCAATTGTGTCCACGCGCCTAGGCGGCGATCTCTTACTCCGTACCACACATCAAACTAAAGGCGAAAGCCCGCTTATGATGTATTGACACATCCTATAGCACACACACACACACATCAATACATACTCATAGCAATCACACATCAATCCCAATCTATATAAGATTTCCTATGCTATGCTACATTGCATTACATTATAATACTTACTTAATTTACCTAATTAGTTTCTTAGCATTCGTTTAATACACTTCAACCAAGCAATTCATATTTTTATTTCAACAAAAATATCTAACACATCAATTCATCACTACCATGTTTTGCTAATAATTATCACCTTTAATTAATTAAGTCAGAGTTAATTATACTTTGTGTCGTTGGCAATCCGGCGGCTCGAGACTCGAATTTGGCACCTGGCAGCATTTGAAGTTTGATTGGGTTTGACTGGATGAATTCGGCGGAAGATCAGGCGAATTTTGGCGAATCCGATTTTCTGGCAGTTTCCAACGGTTTTTTGTCGGTTTTCGTTAATTTTACGGTCGCTTTCCAACAACTTTTTTGGTGAAGCAATCAAGGATATGGCCAGCACCAGCTTGGCGAGCTTGACCAAATGGTGGTGGTGGGTGAGTACGACAACAACGGTGACTAGTCGGTCAGGGTCGGTCAGCTTGTCCTATCGAGACTCGGCCAGCCTCGGCGGCGGCATTGAGTATGGCAGAAATGGTCTGGAGTCGAAGGGGGAGGTGTTGGCGGTACGACGGCATAGGAGCGGCGTAGATAGTGGCAAATCGATGTCGTGGGGTGTGGCAAGTTTGGGCGGCGATTCAGTGTTGTGGAGACCGGGCGGCGCCTGGGGGTGCTTAGGGCGGCACAAAGACGTCACGGCGTTGCTCGGTGCTGTTGATCGATGGTGGTGTGGCAACCCGAGGAGGCATCGGCGGCAAGGATGGGGTTGGTGATGGGTGGTGATCGGGATTGGGGGAGAAAAGGTCGGGGAGAGGTTCAGTGGCAATACAGTGAACAAAAGTTGACTCGACTCAGACTCAAGTTAAAAATAATAGCTAACTCGTAATAAATCCTTAAAAAATCTTTAAAAATATTAAAAAAATCTCATAAAATATAATACACACCATAACATCACAATAACATGTTCAACAACCAATAACCTAGCCAAGTTGCTCTATAATGCGTCCTAATGTGTTATTCAGCCTATAAATAATTTTAAGATCAAATACATAAAAAAAATAACTGCATACTGTCATATACTCTGATAACTCATTTCTCATCATCTTTTTGATGTTATCATTAAATACTCGGATACAGTTAATCCTTATGGCTGGCCTCAACTCAGCACACAGTTCATGAAATTAACTCGACTTGTACTGACGGTTGAACTTACTAGTTCCATAATATAAAATTATGACTCGAGTCACGGATTTACAATATACATTTGTTCTTCTAAGGTCTATTTAATTGGCACAAAAAATACAAAATGTATGAATTATTTTTGGCTATAATTTATAAAATTATTTATGAAATAAACATGAGGTGTAAAATCTCTTCACAAATATATTTCCCCTTTTTGTCTTCTTGTCTTTTATAAGAAATTTGTTGTGATGAGATATTAAAAGGGAATTTGGTGGAAGGAAAATATTCTATAAAAAAGTAAGTACTTTTTAGTGAAAAATCAATGTTTTTGTCATGAATTATCATTTCATAAAATTTTCATTTTTTTATACAAACCAAAGATAGCTTTTGCTAATAATTGTAGTTAAATAAACTAAATTCAGTGGTATCAATTAATTTGCGAGTACGCCCTATATATTGATTATCAGTTGTAAAGTGATACAACAAGCTGGGTTGATATACCTAAAAACTTTATATCAAATTATAGATTATCATCATCTACCTTTTCTCCTAGATGATTCGGGAGAAGACGTATGCCTTATTTCTTCATTCTTCTAATTTATTGCACATGGACTTAACTTATATATATTTAAATTATGCAAGCTTCACAGTTGAGTCAGTGGGCAAATTAATTAATTGTCGTTTCGGCAAATATTCGTGGTTTTTTATGCTAGAAAAGTTCGAATCGTTCTTATAACATCATATTGTAAGTTTAGTTTAGCTAATCTAGTAGTTATAAGCAAGTTTGCATCTAAGTATTTGCATTGCAATCCAAAATGCTTTCTTTGCCCCCCAACCAAGAACAAGATCAAACTAGAACTTGCACCACACATGAAATGGAATAAAACACTGCAAGATATTTGATGCAGCCTGGTATACATTTCTTGTTTGATAACTTTCCACAGTGAAAATTACATCCCATTTAGCTAAGCTTAGCTTGACCTGTGTTGATCAGAGCAAGAGAAGCTAAAAACAAGTCTAGCCCATTATTTTTCCTGCCATCCCTAAAAGAAATTCTAGATCAAAGTGATACAAAGGTGATGGAGGATGAGGAAGAAGAAAGAGGAGAAGAGCAGGGTGGGAGACAGGATAACACGTCGCTTAATTGCACCGACTGGTTCGATGGATTTCTAACCATCATTGGCACCATATCTTCCAACAGTCCTTGTGGAGTCCCCATCGATTTATTGGCATCGGACCCATCAACAACATGAGCAACCCTTCCAACTTGCTCTGGTGCCCTCCCCTGTCTCTCCACTGTAAGCCCTTCTGCTACTGTAGCTTCTTGGAATTGGTTTTCTAGTTTTTGGAGATTTGTCATGTTTTGAGTAGTAGTACTTCTGGGTTTCTTGCTTGCTTGGAGTGGGAAAGACGAGTCCTGTGGGCTGTTGAAGAGGAAGTGGGAGTAAGCAAAATGAAGGTGGAGACCTTCATAGGTGACTATCAAAGTTTCTGGGTCTTCCTTTGATCTCTCCACTTGTTTCTTGGCATTGCACCTTGGGTTTGTGCACCTGTAGTAGCTCCTGCAACAACGAATTAAAGGTGAATGATGAGAAACTCGATCAAATTGTGCTCAAACCATGCAATGGTGAAAATTCATAACAAAAAATTACAGTTATGTTTCACATAAGTGTGTAAATGATGTAACTTAACTATGAATATTTTGATTTCTATACACTCAACTACTGGTGAGTCCATTGATGCTTAAATAATCACTATTTTGATTATGGATGAGTTTTTTTCATCCTTACACAAACAGAAGGGGCCGGCATTAAATTGCATGGAGATAGGACAATAAGGTTTATATTTCGTGCCTCCGCACAGTACATACTACATGCTGATATTCAATCTTGTCTTGAAGTTTTCTCATCTGGGCACATTTTAAAATCATTCGTCTAGCTAGCTATCTCATCCGGGGATTGCCCTGGATAAGGAAGGATGACAATTGTGTACCCCAATTAATTTGGTTAACGTGCATTTATTAATCTAGCTACACGAACAATGCACCGACGTGGGAGTTTTTCAAAAATAGTGCACATAGAATATACAGCAAATATCCAGTTCATACATCCTCATGTTCTTTTCAAGGTATGATTAAATGTGCCATTCTCCTTTTAGGTGCCTGACAAATATGTTGAACTGATCCTTTAGAGAACAGTACCACATTGAAACAAAGGTCAGTGAATGCAGCTATATAAATGCCTGGTAGGGTCATCCTCTATTAACTTCATCAACTCTTTTATGAGGCTTGAGTGCAGGAAAACCAGTAGGCAACATATAACCAATTAAGTGACTACTAATTCCAAATCTTCAGGTATAAGTCTGGAACTTCCCAAGAAGATGATAAGAACAAAACGATTTCAATAAATGAAGTGTAGCAACAATGCTTTCATGCTTGGAAAAAATCACCTTGGGTTGGGGCTGTTCTTTATTGCTTTCTGCCCATACTTTCTCCACTTGTAACCATCATCCGATGCAGCATTTCCATTGCTCTTGATCTTCAATGTATACTTGTTCTCTATCTTGCAGAACCCCTTCTCAAGCAGAGCAACCCTGCAAGACCATGAAAGAACATACATCGCAAACTGCTCCTCAATTGATAAAAATGAACGAAAGTGGATATATATAATGAACATACGGGGCTCTGTATGTAGTTGTTTTTTGCTCACTGGTGTCGATGTTGTTGCTCCTGTAAGTTGAAGGCAATGCGCTCTCAACGTCTTCAATGGTTGGTCCAGAGTAGACGTTGGAGGTGAAAGGGTTGGCAATGGCTTCTACCAAAGTACCTGATTGATCAAGCACTTCCACATCCTTCTGAACAAAGAAGAGAGGACTTTCATCATCAAGAAGCTCTCTTACCAGCTCATCTTCCAGCCCATCAAACCAATCCACGTTTAACTCTTCACTTGCATCCATGGACAACCAACCATCCACACAAGTGATTATAAAGAGTAGGCTGGAGGAGGAAGCAGAAGAAAGGGTTGAGTATATATTGCTACAAATTAAAATGGAGGACAAGTGTATGAATGAGAAAGAAGGGACAGATTGATGTGTCTCTTGTTTTTCACCACAAACTTGAGAAGAAGTAGATCACTTTACAAGGCTAGTTGGTTTGTTTTCTATCATTGTTCGTGAGTATTAGGAGTTGAGTGGGTTGGATATATATAATGTGAAAGCGGATTCAAACTACTGAAAGCAAGGATTCAACCAACCCAGAAAGCTAGATTAATTGATCTGCTTCCTTGTCTTTTATATGATCGCACTGTTTACCATTATCTTCTGCAATTCATGTCATGTTCCATGAGCTGCTTATTCATGGCAACCATATGATGGGGCTATACCAACTTCCACCTTAATTGTCAAGACTCTTATTGCATGTATACGTCCTCTCCAAGATTGATGGTCTATAAATTTCGTTGTATGCATACATGAGGACTTCTAATTTTTTTGTATGGCCAGCAATATATACATATATCCGAAATAAATGTTGTGATAAATACTTAAACATTTCCTTTATCTAAAGTTCAAGGGATGAAATTATTTAATATTTTGATGAGCATTAGACAAAATCAAGGTAAGACATATTTACTTTCGTATTCAACCTTCATGACAAGTGTAAAATGAACACTACTATGTGATGTGGAATATCAAATGATTTTGTACAACTCCTTCCTTACAGCTTGAGTTAAAATTTTACCAAACCTAATTAGCTTCTAACCCTGCATGAGGTAACGCTGGGAGGAATATGATCACTGCCAACGTATATATATGTCCCATGCTGTTTGCCCAATAAATGCCCTATGTTTATATTGTTTGCTTGTCCCTTGTTTACCCTCCTGTTAAACCGGCCACTATTCAAATTTATAAAACGAAAGGATAAGTAATAATTTTAATTTGATCTAAAAAACTCAGAAATTAATGGAAGCTTAAGAGGTATATGATATGACATACTAGTCAAAGGCATCTGCCCGCGATGTGGGCAATATGCATTTAATTGAGTATATTTTACATTTTTCTATGTACATAAAACCTTATTTTTTAATATTAATTTTATTAAAAAATATTAATTTTACTTAAAATTTTTCATTAAAAAATATTAATTTTACTTAAAATTTAAAAGTCACTTCAATTAATCAAATAATTACATATCTAAATTAATATAAATAATCCTTGATTAAAATAAGATTGAACTAAAATCATAAATTAGCTTAAATAAAGAGCGGTAATCTATTGTAAGAACTTACAGCTAATATGGCTATAACACCTAATTAACTTTAAGCAAATCACCTACCGTTTAAATGTCTTTGTGGTAATTTTGTTATTTTAAGAATAAATATGTCCTTTTATTTATAATTCTATATGTACTCATCGGGTCTTACAACAAATATTAGGTGTAAGACTTTGTAGTAGATTATTTTTTAAAAATAAAATTCTTAAAATAATATCAATACTTAGTTTATTCAAATTAATATTACCTGTCCTATGTAAAATAAGATTTTTATAGATCTATAAATTTGTATCTAATACCTAACTAACTTTAATTGGAGAAATACTTTTTCTCCACAAATTTAGGGTAAAGGGGTAGTGCTCTCTCCTTACTTCTAAGCAAAATATACAAATATTTGAAAAGGGTACTCATATGAGATACATCACGTTATTTTTAACTAAATACAACTATTAAAAAAATGGTACTCTTGTGAGACGTGTCTCATTAATTTTAAGTGAATGCAACTAAATATAAATGAGGTACTAATTTTATGAGATGTGTCTCTTTACACAAAGATATCCTCTTTATAATGAGTACATTATAGGATGTGTTTCTTGATATATTTAGTATATAGAGGGTACTCCATCATTTTCCATCCAAAATCTTTTACAAAGTCTGTTCTTTCCCCAAAAAATTTCCCATGTATCCTTTATTTTTCATAAAGATCATCCTCTCAATTTATTAATGATAGCTCATTAAAAGAAAGAGAAACATTATAGTGTGTTGTTTAAATCTAATTATTTGATCTTAAGATCCATCTCTTTCATTTAAAAAATATTTCCTTGTATTTGTTTCATGTGGTTTCTCTTTAATAGGATTTTTTAAAATCAATTTAAGTATTAACTTTTCTTATCATCTTTGCAAATCATCTCTTTAATAATCTTTTCTTTTGAAAAAAAAACTTCTTCAACTATTTTTAATTATTTTTGTTCTTGCATGTTAATAATTCTAAAGAATTTTTATATGCTTCCTTTATTGAATTTATGAAGTTTGTTGTATTTGAAGTATGAAAAAAGTTATTTTTCATTTTTTGTGTATTATTATTATTTTTAAGTTATTTCTTCAAATATCTTTGTCATTTCCTAATCATCTTTTTTAAAAAAAATGCATTTTCTTATCATCTTTGTAATTCATTCCTTCAATAATCTTTTTTTTAATATTCTTCAACTATAATTTTATAATTTTTGTTCTTTTATGTTTTCCTTTTTAAATTGATGGTATTATTTCTAATTTAAGTTTAAAAAATGGTACTTTTTTGTGTATTTGTGTAATTAAAGAATTTTTATTTAATCATGTCTAAAATTTATGAATCTTTTAATATTTATTAAAAATACAATGACCATTCATTATAAAATATTTTTTAATGAATGTGGTTGTAAACTATTTTCTTTTTTAAATCTATATTAATTTTTATACTCTGCACGTTGCACGCTGGGTGGTTTTGCTAGTTTATGTTATTAATATCATACTGACAATGGATCCAATTAAAGTTGGAAACTTTAAATAAAAAGACACCAGCCTTAAATAGTAGTTTTATTTTATAAGTAAAAAATGACTCATATTGGATTTTAAAATGTTTTAGAAAAAACTCTTATTTATTATTTAGAATTAACCATATAGTACGTAATTTATGAGTAAGAATAAGAATGTCCAGTGTGGGCCCAAAATTAACTACAATACTACAAAATTTTTAGTAGTGAAGAAAATTATTTTTCAATGGTATGTTACCTAAACTTGGGCTGCTCGATCTCTTTGATCCAGCACAGAAACTCTTGCTGTTACTACGTAGTAATGCTATTCCGCTCTTTCCTTTAAAGAAAAAAGAAAGAAAAGACTCAATGGAAGGGCATTTTAGCCTACAAACTTCCATATTACTAGCTGGGTTAATGCAACCTGTTTATCCAAGTAATGTATACTTTTAAATTACCCTTTAAAAAAATAATTATATACTGCAAATTGTGATTCCAGTGCTTAATGCACCCAAAAGAATATGACAATTCATCTACCTGTTCAACTGGCAACTGCCCTCTTAAATCTGAGTTGTCCCACCTTCCCTTCCTTTAAGAATCGAGGACCCATGTCACACACCCTTTCCAAGTCTTACTTCAACCTAATCTATACCACTGCTACATAAAATCAATCTGCTCTACACCAGTTCCTGCCAAACGTATCAAATGAGTATTGCAGCCAAATTCTTCCCTTTCTTGCTTGTTGTCAATGTTGTTTTATTTAATTTGTCTTTAAAAAAAATGTTTATTGTAGTGCCTGGTTCGACTTGGTATGAGGGACTTTATTACTTGAAAACTCTGGACCATATAGGTTTGCAACAACAAAATTGCCGATGGATTATGTCGTCGGATTGGTGTTTTATAGTGTAAACCTTTCAGTAGCCGTTCTATAATTAACATCGTTCTATAAATCAACCCAATTTTTATTGCGAAATGAAATGTTATAAACTAGTTACAAGTAGCAGTTAATTGTGGAAGCATTAAGGTAATTATGCCAAACAACCAGCACTTAATTAAGTAATGCACGTTTGAATTACCTAACATTGTATTCATACAATCTGCTCTCATTTACTCCAAACTATTACTCATATGACAACAAAAAATTAACATAATTTATACACTTAAAAAATTTTCAACCGCTCGTCTCCCTAACCACGCACAAGATCATGACGACGGAGTTGACTTGCAGACACTGTGGTTCGCCCCTTTCTCTATACCTGGCCCACCATCCAAAGTCAACGTTTTGGAAATTATACATGAATGGGCCACCACAGAAGATTAATGGGCTTGAAGAAATGGACAAGGAAGAGACCTACAATTGGGCCAGAGACCTCAAAGGAACGGTTGGGTCCCCATCCTTGTCAACATTAATGGTCCAACGACTCCTTTTCTACCCTTGCCCGAGTTCTGATCGATTATACATGTATGCTCAATCAATAAATATAAATACCCGCCTCTCACATTGCATGCGTATAGCATGACTTAGATTTGTTGTAGAAAATGCTATAACAAATCTGCTATAGCAGCTCTCTTATTACTCTAAATTACCACAAGTAATAGAATTTAACTACTTGTTACAATTATATCTTTCAAATTCCACTAATTATGGTTATTTAAACCATTAAAAAGGCTACCACAACAAACTGCAGCACTTGCTAGAACAAATCTGCTCCCCTAATCAAAACTTATCTGAATACCAAATTCATTCTTCATCCTTATTTGACCTATATGAAAGAGTAAGATCTTGGTAAGAAAAATGAGCCTTTGCCAAGTTCTTCATCTTCCTGGTTATGTGTGGCTGTTCAAGAACCAGTTTCTTTAAAACGAGTGAAATCCGCCAGCAACTTTCGTTGATTAATGGTCCGTTGGTTAACTGGTAAAAGAGTGAAACCGTCCTTCACTTAGAGCTTGGCTTGTGGATGAGAAAAGGCGACCATGAATATGCATTAGATGCAGTGCATTAGGATTAACTGCACACAACCATTTGGGACCTGCAGAGATCGATAAAAGATCCTACTGGTCATGTCCTCCGGAAATGACCAGAGACTGAGATCATGCATGTGAGATATCAAGGTTGACCTCGGTGGGAAGAATTTATTGTACACAGCTTGAGTTGTGATCCTAATCTTTGGGACAAAGTCAAACCCTCATGGTTTGATATAAGTCAATAGCCAACTGTGTTTGAACACATTCAAGCTGCCTTTATGGAATTAAGAAACTTTCAGATGTCACCACCAAGACTGCATCCTTCAGAATGCAGTGAACCTCATGAAGTTGTCATTGACTGCACCCCATCTGCATAAACTTTTACAAGGCTTTAATGACAAACATAGATTGGTCAAGCTGCAACCAACTTGTACGGATACTTTAAAAGCTCGTAAGTTGAGAGCCGTGGACAAATGTGTGAGTAGAGATGATAATTCTTTTGCGCATGCTTTGCAGCTGAAGCACATATTGAAGAACTTCTGTAATTGTTTATCCCAATATCACGAGGACAGCAATCTTAAAACAAAATAAGATAATATAGTACCCTTCTCACGTCAGAATCTCTGATAGTCTAAAGCCGACGATATACAGCGTGAGAGAAAATCGTGTGTTTGATCCATTTTGAGATAATAAGAAGCAACTTCAACTTGCAAACATTGTCCATATGCATATACTCAGTAACTCTAACACACGCTACTGATACTTATCAAAGCTGGAAGCTTTAGCAAATGATATTAAAACCACTAAGATATAAAAACAGGTTATAGAATAATTAGTTGATAAATTAGTCAGTCATTGGATAGGGTACCTCTTGAAATGGTTATTGATAGAGCATTAGAATCAGCATAACATCCATGGCATCCATTAAGTGCACCTCCATCTAAGTTCATATACTTCTACGAGACGTAAAAGTCAAGTCCAATGCATAATCTATGGGCATCTCAAGGATTCTAGCTTGTTTAGCAACTTCTTAAGCATCACACCCTCATTAAAGTCACTAATCCTCCGAAAAGGGTAAAAAAATTATTGAATAGGGCAATATTTACAAGAAGAGGGAAACTGTGTGAATTTGGCAAATGTAAAATTTCTCCAGCTTCTACAAGGCACAGGTAAAATCACTATAGATTGTACCTGAGCTGGTGCTTACGTAGCCAATCCTCACCATACTCGTAGAAGTCTTGCCTCGTGAAAGTCTGATTAATGAAATGTTGAGACGCGGCAAAATTGGCAGCTCCTCACCATGCATCCAGAACGGATCAGAAGCCCTAACAACTCTTATAGGACTTATAAAGGGTCGTATCTTGCGGATACCAGCTTCCAAACGAGTCTCCATACCAGGAAAAAGACAGCTTCCACCAGACAGAAGTATAGAATTTGTCATTCTAGCATGAACAGTCTCATCTTTACATGGCAACCTTCGCATAGAGATTCCAGCCATTTCATCCAGTCCTGCCTGGTCAACTCCGACCATGCTTGGTTGAAACAGAACCGCAGGACACCTAAACCTTTCAATACCAAGAACAAATTGAAAATCCTCTGCTGTCATTGGAAGAGTGGTATGGGGTGCGGGGTTCAAGATGGTAAGGAACTCGCATCGTAATTAGCAACAAA
Organism: Piper betle; assembly: GCA_033002965.1. Taxonomy (NCBI): domain Eukaryota; kingdom Viridiplantae; phylum Streptophyta; class Magnoliopsida; order Piperales; family Piperaceae; genus Piper; species Piper betle. Next base: position 86,870 of record JAURVB010010643.1, read on the forward strand.
GTCAGTATCAATGCCCTGTTGAAACGTGAGTTAAATAGGATTAGGAACTGCCACCTGAGATGCAATTATGCTTTAACTTACAAGACCCCAAAATAAGGACCTAGTTTTGCACTCAAAATATATGAGGTATTCTAAACTCATGCAGCAAACCAGGTTCTGCATGGGTGAAAAGAACTTACCAACAAACAAGATGTAATTCGTGCAAGCTCAGCTATATCTTCATCAGGCCCATCATCATCCTCATCATCATTATCCTTGCTCATCAATTTGTATAATTGCCAATCTTCATCCCTGACACCAAAGGTGTCCTCACCCTTCCCTCTATTGAAAGCTGCTGATGCAAGTAGATGCATCCTCTCCTTCCGAGCTGCATTCAGTCTTTCACCGCAACCAACAGCTCCCAAGGAAGAGTGATTCCCATTTGTGCAAAATCCATTCGTCTTCAGCCTCTTTCGCTGATCAACTCTTTCAGGCAGCTGTCTGTGTTTTGCACGAAGCTCTTCCAAATAAAGCTCAGGGTCTCTCTGCATTCATAAACAGCACAGTCCAGACGCTGCCTAGCATACCATTCTTGTAAAGTTCAATGTAAATGAACCCATGTAAAATTTAAGGACAAAAATTGCTCATAGTTTTGGCCAGGCTAATATATTTTTTATTTTTGATCAGATCATAAAGATGATTCCATCAACAGATTACGATTTAAAATTTAGACAGTCTTCAAAGACTTCACATCACAGTCACTTTATAATCATTTGATGGGACTACTAGTTTTAAACAAAGGAAATATGAAACACAGTATCTAGTATTTAAATAGTCCAACCTGTTCCGGAGTGAGACTGTCATCAGGGACATCAAGGAGCTGAAATACTTTTCTGCTGAAGTAGCATCAAATTCTTCATCTGTTTCAACAGTTTCACCCTTCACTTTTCTCAAGAACTGGATCACCTTTGCCAAAGCAGACTCAACGTCCTCCCTCGAGATATAACCGGTTTCAGCAAGAAAAGGTTGAACTTCATCCTCTTCTACTTTTTCCAACTGCTCTAGAAGAAACTCTACGCCTTGGCGCTCAGTTTCAAGGTCACTTATCTTGGATGACCTCCTTGCAGCAGCCATACTTCGTAATCTTTCACCCTGCTTCTCCTTGAGTGTAGCTTTTCTTGCAATTTCCTCTTCAGTTGGTTGCTCTTCCTGTGGGGGAGGGACTCACGGAAGCTACCAACATCCCAACATCTGATTATCTCTTCAGCTTCTTTTGTATCTTTCTGTCATGAGAGTGAAATTAACAACATGCTTACTAGTAAAAAAGTAAACAAAAACATCCCCTCAAGGTAAACCAGAGTCTACTTGGAATAGCTGCAACTCTGAAACTAAATCCTCAGCTATATAATAGTGTTCACCTTTCAGGTCTTCAACCTTCTCCCATGTGAGGTCTGATCTACTTATAGGAAAGACGTAAGAAACAAACATAGAAAATGATGCAGATCTAACAAAATTTTTGGCTGCAAGAGATGGCATTTCTTACATGTGGTATGGGTATTTGAGCGAAAGAAGCTGTTTCAGATAGTCTGTGATGTGGTGGCCACCTATATTAGTTCTGCAGCAAGACTCGATAACTGGCTTGCCATTTATAAATTGACATAGAAAAAAGGGTCCAACAATGGATACTATGGTAGTTTCATCATAAGCTATATTGACAGTTACTACCAAACAAAAGAGATAATAGGGCAAACAGGGATAATATGGCTTGAATTGAATCCAACAGATACAGCTAATCCATTTTCTTGGCATATTCCGAAATGCTGATTACACCTGTAGCTAAATACCTCATCGACACCAAAAGCTGTACTATTAATAGTATGCATAGATGTAAGCAATAAAATTACCCATAAAAAAATTCTTGATATATCGGGCTAAAGAAATACATTCAACAGGAAGTAGAGATATAGTGTGATTGAAGTTTCAAGACATACCCACAAATAGGTACTCCATAAGTTTCAAACAGAAGTTCAGCCATTTTTCTACAAGATTGGAGTGGATTGCACACACATTATGTCATCAAAACTGGATGCTCCACCTGCTCTTGCATCACATTTGAAAGGGGAAAATGTGGTGAAGACACCAAAGTAAGATGTTGACTTACATTAATTAAAAAAACTGCTTTGTAATTATGTAAAATATATCAAAAGCCAATTTCCCTAGATATTCTTGACAACCAACAATGTGAAAAGTCAGCAGCAAAAATGGCCACCATTTTATGACCAAAATCTTACCCTTTCATGGACAGCAAAAAGACTTAGTGTTCTTCTCTTGTGTGGTTGGATACATTTGTTTGAGTTTGTCATGTTTTATTATAGATGAATACAGTTCCTCTTTCAGAAAACAAAAATAATCCCCAAAACTACAATTACGTGCTCTTCATCTTAGTCCTTCGGGCATGCTAAGGGTAAAGGATGCATGAGAGAATAAGTAATACTAGAATGATCCTATGCTAAAAGACAAAAGAAGTTATATTTACCTGCATCACATCTGCACCCATTCGCTCAAACCCACAATCAAGTATCTGTCATAAGAATAAAACATCATAAAAAACAATATTGCAACTAATGCAATATCAGCAGTCGTCTAGAACAATCATATATAGGAATAACAAAAAAGGAGAATTTTCTTACACTAAAGCACACTCCAATGTGTGATTATAGAGTGACAAAGCAAAAACAAAACATTCCAGTGCTCCATATATAATAAAGAAACTATCAGAGAGAGGGAAAAGGTAAAACAAACATTGAAGAAAACACAACAGCAAGTTCCGACAAAGTCCAACCTGAAATCTTACGTTCAAATACATGTGTAAGTCTAAGATTGAAGTTATCAAATTGCATGTTATTTTAGATCCACTAGGGCTAGAAGAACTACAGGGGTTGGGAAGGTGGGATGCACGGATCAAACCCCGGCTTTCCCAATGGGATATATATATATATATATCCACTTGGCAACCCTGTGAGACATCAGAACGCATGTTGATAGGCAATGCTGCAAGCTATGGGAGCAGAGAGTATTAATGCTCTCACAAAGCAGCTGCAGAAATAATTTTTCCCTGCTAGCTTTTTCATAAATTGAATAAAAACTCGAGGATACTAATTCCCAAAGTAATTCTCGCATGATAATTCAGCCTACGCCAAAAGAAGGAGAGACAAACAACAGCTGTAGTGCAACAATATCTATCAATTTCAAGTTAAAATAATGGTTGGGCCATTAGAGAATGTCACAAGCTTCAAAATATCGTACACATCTGATAAAAGAGATTACTTACATAATCCATAAGTTCAAATTGATAAACAACATTGCATTCAAATCTTGAACGAAGAGAGGACTGAGTGCAGTCAAAGTATTTCATCAGCGAAGGATCATGATCACCAACAATTGTCACAGTTTCACCTGCTTGTCAGTAATACAATATTTTAAAAAAAACAATAAAAAATGCTCATCATGCTACTATGGTCAATAAGAGTACCGCAATATATAAGAGGAGTGAACGCCCATCATATGTCAATAACAAACAGAAAAAAATCTCCTAAAATCATTACATATTTTTATGAACCTACCAAAACACATTAAACGGATGACCATAGTTCAAAATATTGTTTTTGTTACCCAAAATATTCTACCCAATTTTGAAAGTGTAGTTCAATTTCATACAACTCAAATTACATGACTCAAAGTGAATAATATGCATGGCTTATCATAATATTGTTTATGTTTACCATAATATTCTATCCAATTTTGAAAGTGTAGCTCAATTCCATATAACTCAAAATAAACAATAAGCATGACTCAAAATGAGTAATATGCACTGATTATCAGCTGACGAATTGTTTGTAAAATAAATTAGGGTTTAAAAAGTACCAATTACATCAACAATAACAAAAAAAAGTATAATGAGAGAGAGAGAGAGAGAAGCAAGCCGCACCAGTGGCCTTGTGACGAGGCCTCTGAACGACGTTGCGAAAGGACACCCACGGATCAGACTCGCCCGCCCACCTGACCAACAGGAATACAATCCCCATTTCAAAGCACATGAAAGTGGTAGAGAAGAATGGATACAGAAAACAAAGAAAAGGAAAGATCTTCGGTACCCAATTCGGAAAGTGGAGCCGCCATTGTCGATGACGAGGGCGGTGGAGAACGGGAAGCGGCCGTAGCCGGTCAGCCGCTGCGGCCGGCCGGAGTACGGCATCCCCTCTTGATCTCGTCGTCGTCGTCGTCGGCGGCGTCTCGTATTTTGGGTTTATAAGGTGGAACCACGGATCGAAGTAAATGGGTAGGTCGGATCCGGATACGGTGCAGATACGGATTCGGTTAAAAAAGTGGAGCTGTCCGAATGGGAAGCTAGGTTAAACTGGTCGGAATTCCCGCCATACACGGGTTTTATGAATAATTTTAAATATAATAATTTTAATTTATGTTAATAATTTCATATTTTACTTTTAATTTAGAGTTTTTATTTATTTTTAGTTATTGAAAAGAGGATTAAATATAATTTGACTCGAATTAGATATCTTAACTTTGTTTAATTAAATTTCGTACTTATTTTTAATAGTTATTTATAAAGACATGATAAATTAATTAAAATATTTAATAATTTTTATGTGCTTATGATAAAAGTAAAATTTACCAAATCTAGATAAATGGTATATATTTCAATTAGTTGAATATACGCTATAATTAATTAATGTATTTTTAACAAGAATGAATAAAAATTGTACAATATTTAATAGTATATTTTAGTTTCAATCAAAGTTTTATATATTTTTAATTATTTGAAGAGGGATTAATTGTAATTTGACTCATATTAGATATCTTAACTTAATTTAAGAGCCTTACTTATTTTCAATAATTAGTTGTAAACATATAAATTAATAAATTTTTTTACTATTTTTACTTGCCCTATGATAAAAATAAAATCTTGTAATATTTTTTGGCTGAAAATATTAAGTTCAAGACTGTTTTGTTGAATAATTTTAAATGAGGCATCTTGCTTGAAATAATTTGATGTAAAATTTGCTTGATGTGAATATAAGTAGGTGCAAATTAAGCTTGACTAGCTTTAACTTAAATTCGAACTTAATCGAGAATAAATTGGTTTTGTAAGACCCGTGAGCTCAAGTCAGAGTTTTACATTAGCAAACCAATCGTTTCAATTGTTAGTTCGAATCGAGCTGGTTTTATGACCGCGTGCTTAGTCAAGATCAGTCGTGTGTTATGAACGATGGCGGTCAAGTGTACCCAAGTATATAATGATAACGTAAAAAAAATAATGAGAAATGAGTCATCAAAATATATGATAATATGCAGTTATTTTTTCTATGTATTTGATTGTATAATTATTTTAGACCGAATAACGTATTAGGATGCATTATAGAGTAGTTTGGATGGGTTATTAGTTATAAAATATGTCATTTTGATATTATGGTGTGTATTATATTTTATGAGAATTTTACCTATTTTTTGGAATTTGATTTATGAGTTAATTATTATTTTTGACCTGAGTCAGAGTCGAGTCAACTTTTAATCACGAAATCCCCAAAACCCTCCCTCATGACACTTCCTCCCCTAACCCCCAATGCTGCCCTCAATTCTAACTAGCGACACCACCTCCGGCCTCCGCACTGTTGTTGATCAACGCCATCAAGCCCCACCAAAGTGTAGCCATGCAGACTCCAGTCTTCCTGGCTGTCGCCCGGCCTCCACAATGCCTCGACGTTGTGTCTTTGTTCCGTGCATCCCGGCACCATTTGGCCGTCAACCTCGCCATTCCGCCGCCGACCGCATCACTCTGCTGCCGTTGTGCCATTGACGCCTTTCCCCTCGACCTAGACCAACATTCCCCCACACTGAGGGCCACCGCCAAGGCCGGCCAAGGGCCAATCGGACAAGCTTACTAACCTTGGTTGACTCGATGCCTCTACCGGCGATAATTGCCATCGCTATCACCCTCACCACCACAACCATTGGGTTGAGCTCGCCGAGCCAGTGCCTACCCATAGCCCCGATTACCTCGCCGAAAGATCTCTTTAAATTGCCAAAAATCAGTTTGCTGGATCTTCCACCGAATTCATCTAGTTGAACCTAATTGAGCTTTGGGCATTGCCAAGTGCTGAATTCGACTATTGAATTGTGCCACAAACCCAAGCCGCCGCTGATTGTTGATGACGTAAGGTATAGTTAACTTTGACTTAATTACTTAAAAGTGATAATTATTAGCATAATATGCTAAGATTAATTAATTGATGTGTTAAATATTTTTATTGTAAATAAAGAACGAATTGCATGATTTAATTGCATTAAAATGAATGCTAAAGAACTAATTAAGTAAATTAAGTAAGTATCATAATCTAATGCAACGTAACGTAGGAAATCTAATATGGATTGATGTATGATTTGATATGAGTTATGTCTTGATGTGTGTGTTATAAGATATGCGAATGCATCATTAGCAGGCGTTCATTTTTAGTTTGATATGTAGGTACAGAGTATGAGCTCGCCGCCTAAGTGCATGGACATGATTAGAACTTCTACGAGGTCCGTTTAGGACTCTCTTCTAGTTTGACTTTTATACTATGCCTTGTTTTGTTTTAATAGGTAAATAGATGTGTAGAGTAGTGGATTTATTTTATCTCACTCCACACGGGCCATTTAGTCCCATAAAATTTCCAGATTAATAACCCTTAAGGGTGAGATCCCTCGAGTTTGTTATCGAAATCTCATATCCAGATCATGATGCCTTCGAGCCTATTATATTACAATCCTTACCTAAGCCTATATACATATAGTTTTTAGAGTTTTTAGTAAGATGCGAGACAAGGGAAAATTGGCCACTGTGTCTTGAGATAGGGCGTGTGTTAGTCCAAGTAGGCTCTGGATTTAGTGAGCATCTGTTCCATTTTTGAGGGATCCTGATAACTCTACCTTTGAGTTCCTCAAGCCTGGAGAAGTGTAGAGGTTTATAGGTACTACTATACAGTGCATGTCTAGACTTGTTGTTTCAAATAGTACTACTGAAGGCGCATGCCTGAGATTACTTGGCCACTATACTCAGGGTTAGGAGTGATATTGGAGATGTAGAGGGTTGAAATAATAGAAATTGATTTTCTCATGCAAGTGATAATTTAAAGTTGCCAAAGAATGTGATGAGAAAGAAAGGGGACACTGTCCCGCGAGGTCGACGATTCCTAATTAGTGCCCTTATAAAAGATTCTATGAAGAAGAATAAGAATGTTTTCATTAAATAGGAGGGTCAACTCTCCTGTGTTAGTTTGTTATTAGTTATTTCTGAACTGGTAACGCTCATTATTGACATGTTTCTATTACCTATTTAGGTGAGAACTTTGAGGATTGAGTTCTATCAGGACTGAAGAGGAGTAGCAATGAAATTGCACACACATATACCTACAGAATGTAATTAATAATGTTGAATGTGGAATTATTTTGAATGATTAAATTTGAATGTTATTTCATACACACATACACACATATACTCTACTTGTTGTTGACATGGTGGTCCCTGTTGCGCTTTTAAGGGAGACTCTATGAGTTTTATTTAAAAAATAGCTATTTTCTTTAAAATTTTCACTTGCTTGGTTTGTTTTATACGTGATTGCATATCATAGTATGCGTCTAGAACAACGTTGACCTAAACATCTCATCTATGTATTGTATACTTGCATCACTATGTTGAGATGTCGAGGGTAGATCCAGGTTAGCTTAACTGAATTAAGTAGATTAACAAAAGGTTCGGTCGCCGATAACATTTCTGGGTTGGTTCATGGGTGAACCGAAACGTGGTGTTACAGGTTTGGTTTAAACTCGTAGACAAATGATTAACTCACAAAGTTCATATATTTTATACCTTCAATAAGGCCAACATCTCACATTGTCATATGTCCATACATCAAAGCTCTCTCTGGCTCAATCATCAGCATTAGTGTTGTTTGTCTGGTCGGGTACCCATGAAATTCGACCCGACCAAACCCGAATTGATAAGGTTTTGTATCTATATATTCTGATTTGGTTTTAGGATAGTGGGTGTCCATTTTATTATAATCGAGCTTGGTTTCATATATCGGGTACACATTACCCGATTTAAATAATATATATATATATATTAATAAATATATTTAATATGATTTAAACTATATTATAAAAATATATGTGTTTATATGTAAAACTAATATGTTTTCAACTTTTTTTGTGTGTTAGCTTATTTAATCTCCTTATTTTTGTTAGATAATTATTTATAATTTAATTTTCTATGGTGTCATTTAATTTAATTTTTTATAACATAATCGAGTTTTACATAGTCGAGTTCGGGTTTATTAAACAGGTTCAGGTCAGATTCAGATTTGGGTAGTAAAGTTTAAATGATAAATAGTCGAGTTTGATAATAATTGACAGGTTTGGTATAAGCAATGACTAGCCAAGCCCGACTGATAAGTACCTCTAATTGGCATTGAACTGTATCTAGACTTTTCCTCCACCTACACCCCTTCCCACCGTCCTTTCTCCCATTCTATCCCATGGTATTGATTAGCAAAGCAATTGTTATGTTCAAATTTAGCTTGTTCATCTTTAATCTTTATGAAATTTAAAATGCTTAATATTGAAACAAGTTTGAATTAGTTTGATCATTATTTAACTGTGTATTTTTTAATTATTGTAACTTGATCCAAAATTTTAATTACATAATTAAGTTGAACCTTATAAAAAAGCTAATTCCCTAAATGTACGTAGCTCAACTAAATTCAATTTAGCTTAATACTCGACGAGTCGATATAGAAAAAAGAAAAAGAAAAAATTGAGTAGTATCTTAATGGTTAGTAGGTTCGAGTCACATTTCAACTCCAGCTGAATCGAGTTGGGCATCAAGCAAAGTGGAGCAGCGTCGAGCTCCATTAGCTCCCTCGGCCCCAGTCGCTCGAACCCGAGTTGAACATCCGCACGTCCACATTAAGCCCATGGGCCTCGAGGCCTCCAACCACAACAAGAAGTAGGCAAGAAGGCCCATTTCCGCCCACTCAAAGAAAAACGCGCCTCTTTCCCGCCAACCCCCAATTGCTTTGCCGCCAAATCCGATTCAGCCGTCCACGTCATCCTCCACGCAGGCACAAATTCAAAGCGAGGCCCACAATCGCCCTCAACTTGTCGTCCAGCTGTCCCCGCGTGTAACAGAGGGCCCCACCCTCCCCCGAAACCTCCATATATTGGGTTCGATTCAAGGCCCCCCCATAGCAAGCGCAGGCCGTAAGCGCGGCCGGAGAGAGGAACGAGAGTATGGCCGACGACGGCGGCAGTTCTGTGGAGGCGGTACCGGACGGCTGCGTGACGCCGAACACGGGCGAGTGCCGCTCCCCGAGGGCCGTGATCTGCCCGCCCCCGCCGAGGAAGAAACGACCGGTGGAATACAGGCGGCACCGAGACCCACCCAAGAATGGCTACTTCCAACCGCCGGACCTGGAGTCGCTGTTCTCGCTGGCGGCGCTGCGGCGGCGAAGGGAGGCCTGTGCTTGAGGCTCTGCTGGTCCTGTAGCTGTTGCTCTGCTTTTTGGTTTTACTGTGGGTTGGATCCAATGTGGAAGATCATGTACCGTTTATTTGAGAGTAGGTTGATGTATTAGTGTTGTTCATAGAATCATATAGTACCCTTTGTGCTGTTTCTATTTGTTTGAGAAAAAAAGTGCTAAATGCTTCACTTTTTGTTCAGTGTTTCCCTTGAATGTACCTCTGTTATGCACCTTCTTGGAATGCTAAATTGAACTGCTATACATGCATCTTGTGATTGGGTAGAAACGGGTTTATAGGCCTTCCATCGTCACCGGAGATGGTGGCGTCGAGGTGGAGTAGGCGGCAATAGAGAATATGAAAAAGTTGGTGGGAAATGGAATTTGGATTCGTGCCAGGTGTTTTGCGGGAAGTTCAAGGGTGGGCACGTTGCCGCTGTCCGAATGCCCGAATTACTTGGTTGCGTCCGCTGTCGAACCAAATTCTCGTCCCAAGACATGATTCGTAAACATTTAAAAGTGTACATGAACAAATTTTTTAGACACATGGACCGGCATATTTTGTTGGGACATCACCAGAAGGTTGTCACTGTATAAGAGATCGTATATCAACGTAAACACGCAACGCATATAATTAACAAAAGAAAAAATCATCTTTTCCTATTAGGTAGCTTGTGTGTGAGCACTTATGGTAAGTTTACACTTAGTTACCAACTTTAGTCAACATAATGAAGACCTTTCAAATCAGGAGGACCTTAACTTCCCACCAATATAAAAAAGGCCAAGACTACATCAACTTTAGAATATGCTTTATAAAGATTAGCTTTAAGATCTAAAAGCATAAATATGAATCACCATTTGTAATCCTTCATTTCTGAAACATGCATTATATTGTCATTTGCAACACCGCGGCAAATAAACATGTAGTTGGGCTAGGTGAGATCATGTTCATCTACCACATATAATCAAACTATAAACATTTCAAAGTGGGCTTTATGGAATGAGTATGACTGTAATTTTTGGATAAAAACATGGGTAAATCAGAATTTTTAACGTATTGTTGTCAAGGAATAACACATTAATTACGAAGTGCGCATAGATGGGGAGGAACATAATTAGGGAATTCTTGAAACAGAATTTGACAGTAGAGTATACCTGTCATCACCATTCTCGCAAAATACTTGCAATAGACGCAAGAAAAGCTACATATATTCACACCTAATGCGAGCACTGTGTGCAACAAACTTGCCTTGTATTTCTCGGATTTTGCTCTTTAAAAGCATCTTGTGCAAGTGGACATAAATGGCTAGGAAGGATTAAAAGCTAATGGCGATTTTTGGAGCCTGGATTGTGATGGATAACAGTGCCGATATACACAACTCAACTCCATCGCCCATCTACGTACGTCTCCTTTAGTGATCACTCCCAAGCTGCTAGCCTGTATCTATATATATGCCTCTCTTCGTCTTTTCAACGCATGAAATCTCCTTCCTTTCAACACAAATCTTAGTTTTTCTTCTTTCTCATCAGCTTCCTACTATTGTTGGTCTCTTATATTGTTTTTCCTCTTGTTCCCACTATTGGGTTTCATATTTTGATTGATTCATGAACAGAGGTGCAAGTTTACGAGGCTCCAGTTGTTGCTTGCAGATGCTGCATCATCAAGATTCATAGGCGTTAAGAGCAGTCCTTGAGGAGTGCATGTTGTAAGACCCAATCCACATATATCATATCAGCATTTTTTAAAGTTGCTTACCTATGCCAATTCGAAATTTTTTAGCTACAAGTGTCATTGCACTTGCATAGCTTTATTTTGATTAAGACACAAATTAGGCAACATATATATGAACGCTTACCTTGTTTATTTTCTATATTTGTTGTAGCTATTATTAACACATCTCAATTAAAATGATTAAAATTAAGGAAAGCATTCAGTCGGCTTAGCCGATGGAACCAAATTTCTGAATAGCCCTTCGGTCAACGAACTAGTGCACAGACCTGAACTGAAACTTAAGCCCCAAACCAAATCGAAATGGATCGAAATATTATATTTAGTTTTAGTTCGATTTAGACAGCAACCCGAACTTATTAAAGTTGTATTAAAATTAATTATCACTTTTATAATAAACAAAGCTATAATATAATTTAATTAACCATCATAATTATATTTAAAAATGTTCTATATATATATAATATTAAACATATCAAAAAAATAAAATATATTGAAAAATTAATAATAGCTCACATAAAATATAAATATTAAGTTTTTTATACTTTTTAGTTTTTCGGTTGGTTTTGATTCAGTTCAGTTCTGAAACGAAAGTTTGTTTACACATAAAAAAATATTAATATCCTAAACCAAGACAAACCAAATTTTAAGAATAACCGATTTTTGAGTGCAATCAGTTATTTTGGTTTCAACTGAAATCTGCTCAGCCATAATTAATTAAGATGTATAATATCAGAAACAATGCATCCTCAAGGAGCTTGACATGTGAATCCTGATGATGCTGCATCGGCAAACAATAACTTTGATATGTGTACTGTATAGAAAAGGGTGACTGGTGAAGACGGTTAATGGGCACTTGCACAAAAGCTTCATCAACTTGCTGTGCTTAGGCCTAGCAGAGTGGAGGTAATGAGTCATTCTTTGTCTTATCTAGCTGAATAATGTGTTTAATTAATCAACCACCCTAGTCATAGTATTTAACCTATGGGGAAACTACGTTAAAAAGCTCAAATGGTTCGATCTTATCACCTAAGAAGTGCAGTTTTGAACTGTTAGCAGTTTTCTATTTGTTGTAAACACATCCACTGATCTATGCACTTCTTATTTAAACTAAATAAATTGCCAATTTGCATGCTTTTTTCCCCAAGTATGCCACTTGCATTACTGTTACGTGCACACTTTTGGTGGCATTAATGTTCTGTTGAGACTCGAAAATCCAAATCGCCTCCGTTAGAACTCGCACCACCATTAAACAGGATAACTATATGTATGTATTTATACATATATATATACAACATACATACGTATTATGTGAGGATGTATGATTCTATGTAAAAAATAAATTATTGGTCCCATAATTCATGAATATCAGATGCCAGTCCTCCGTCTATTTTGAATGGTGTGGAAGCTAGAAATTGCTGTACAGGAGGGCATACAAAATATATCGTAGGGCAGTCTGCATTGTTGCATAAATAAATATATGAATGCAAGTCGCACATCATTTTAGACCTGCTCTGAACAGGAACATGAGTAGTTTAATGTATACCACGGCGACGTGTGTGAGAGCTGATCAGAAAGCTGTTTTTGAAGTTGCAGGTTTGCATACGCGGAATGCACAGAAAGAACATGAAGACATTTTTTTATCTCAAGCATTATACTGACATTTTTGCAGCGGTATATATATATATATATATATATATATATATATATATATATATATATAAATAGTTGGAGTGACTAATAAAAATAATAAATATCTAGAAGGTGTAATTTTGTGAGTTTATACTTATTCTTTTTTTTAAATAAAGCACGTAAGTATTTTTTATACCATATTTCTCATGCGAATTATTTTTAATAGTGAAGTAATTCATTTAAAAGAATATTGTTATGTTCTAATTATGTGTCCAAGTGTAAAACTGTAGAATTTTAAGCATATCCCCACTAGAGATCAATCCTTCGTAGCCTTATGTACCCAACCAACCTTTTATTTTGGACGATATATATTCATTGTAGAATGTCCACTAAAGAAATTTAGTGAGAACAAAGAGATCGCCTTATTGATGAAGATCAACTCGCCAACATGACCATATGACAGCCTTCATTCCACCAAAGGGAGCATGCGAGTGTGAGCCTGTGTTGCCTATGCCAACTTGGAAGCAGGGTTTTGCATTCATTTGTTAAGGAGCAGGACGTGAAGCCAGTGCTTTACAGGCCCACTCCTACACAACCTTCATTCTTTTCATAAGGAAGAAAACTAGCTAATGACCAAAGATTGCTGTCTCCTTTCCTCAAACACTCGGGAATTAAAAGTGATCTACACTTGGTAGTTTGGATTAGTGGATTTTCTACAAATACTAGTATTTTCAAGCTTCATGTTAATATTGAGCCATTAAGTTAAATATACATCTCTAGTTGCTTAGTAAGATCTTCATGTCTTGCTTAGACCAATCTGCATGTAGAAGTTTCAAATTGGGATAATATTGTTGTGATCACAATTAATACTGTATGATGAAGTTAATCAGGAGGGCTTCAAGCTGTTTGATGAAGAAAAACAATACTTTTGTAGGTGAAGCTGCTGCTTATGGATCTTTTACTTTTGGATTTTGTTCAAAGATTACAAACATTAGTAAAACAACGGTCAATTGCCATAGCTATGTGCCGTGGCAGTTGGCCATTTTTCCGTGGGTAATGAAGGTTGCCACGGGAAATAGCCCCGTGGCACTTATAATGGGGACAAATTTATAGCCACGGCTATGTGCTGTGGCAACGTCAGTGGTCCATGGTCAGCCACAGCGTAGCCACCGACAGCTGTGACCGAGCATAGCCACTGCTTTCCGTGGCTAAGCTGTGGTTAAGCTTAGACACCTCTACAGCGGTCGTTAAGCCGTGGTTATTTGAAGGTTGTGTCATTTGTCACCGCTTACCGTGGCAATACCGTGGCAAATTTTCTAGAAATTTTGAAATATTTTGTTAATACATTCCAAAATTCTGTAAATAAACATAATAAAAACATTTTACATACATACATAAATTTTATCACAACCATATTTTTATCCATGTCACTGCATAGACATCAAAGATCATCAAGCCATCATAAACAAAACAACCAAGTCATGCTAAATATAGAATAAAATAGTACAACCAAGCACTCTCCTCCGTCATATATAATAAGTTGTGACAAATAAAATATGAGTACAATTAAGTCATGAAGAACATAGTCTAACCCATATACTGCCCAGCTAGTCCATAACATGAAGACC